>CM021699.1:115549998-115572198 GCA_011074415.1 Stictonetta naevosa
CCCCCCCCCCCCCCTTTATCCCCCCAGCATCTCCCGGAGCCCCCCAACCCCTTCGCCACTCGCCCGGCTGCCGGCACAAAGGTTTCGGTCGCCCTCGCAGGAGCCGTAGCGTCGTGCTCCCCTTGGCTTCTCCTCTTTATTTTATTTACTTATTTATTTATTTTCGATGGGAACTTTGCATTTTTTTTGATTCTGGAGGAGCGGGAGGGGAAGCGTTTTAGCCGGTGCCGGCGGGGGACACTGTTGGACAATATTGCGCTGCTCGGCCGGAGGCTGCCGGACCCCTTCCATGCGGCTCCCACCCGGCCACATCTCCCTGCCCGCCGGGTCAGGCCTTGCTTTGGGCTGGAAGAGTGGGGATTAGGAGAAAATACAAAAATAATAATAATAATAAAAAAAAAACCTTAGGGCCGGCTCGGTTCCAGGCACGGTGCTCGTCCCCGTGCGGCGGGACTGATCCTGATCCCAAAGCATCGCCGCGTTTACACCTGCGGATGCGTCGGCGATGCCGGCAGCAGCGTGCCGGGACCATCCCCGGCGTTAGGATCCCCACCGGGGATGAGGACGCAGCATCTCCCCGAGCAGCCCCATTTCGGCTCCTTTTCAGCCCAAAAGCTCCGCGCCGCCCGTGTTCCCTCTCGGCCGAAACCCGATCAAAGCAAATCGAATGAAGGCGAGCACGGCCGGCACCTGCTTCCCCTCCCTCCTCTCCTCGCGGGTTATTGATGTCCCACCAGCTCCGTCCCGTCCGCTGCCCCCCGAAATTAATCCCTCGAAACATCTGCACCTCCCGCGTCCTCCCCCCCGGAGCCATAAATAAGAGCCGGCCGCCTTGACGGATAGCCAGACCCTGCTGTTATCAGGACTGCAGGCTGCATTTCCAGCAAATCTCTCCTTTTTTTTTCTTTCTTTTTTTTTTTCTTTCTTTTTTTTTTGGCCCTAAAGCCAATATTAATGAGGATAACTACGGACCAGGAGCCCCCGGGGCTGCCGTGGCGGCGGGGCTCACCGCGACGTTTCGGAGGATGCCGCGTCCCTCCAGCCCCAAAAACCAGCCAGGCACAATTTGTGTGCGCCCAGCAGCACTTCTGGTGGGCTGGTCGCGTTATGGGGTTTGGCTGAGCGCTGATGCGTGGCAGAGGACGTTTATTTTCTTTATTTTCTTTAATTTTTGGGGGGGGGGGGGCTCGCACCCTGCCCGCCCGATAGCATCTTTCCGTTAAGCCGCCGGGCTGTAATCCCTGAGCCCTGGTGCCACAGCCAGATGTGCCCTCCTGGGGACACCCCGGACACCCCCTTTGGGGACATGCGATGGGGTTTGCAGCCCCGCTGCGGGGCCGAGAGATTTTCGGGGGGGTTGGGGGGGGGCTTGCCCTCTCCCGGGAGCATCCTGCCAATCCTCTGACTCACGCCGGCAGCCAGTTTTAATGAGACTCAGCGAAGATTAAGCCTTAATTCCTGCTCCTTATCAGCTTTCCCTCCGGCAAATGACAAGCGGCTCGGCGAGGCTCTGTGTCACCGAGCTGGAAGGTGACCGTGACACCGGGCAGCGCGTGCCCTGCTCCTGTTGCAAGATGTCCCCATCTCGGTGGAAAATAAATGGGAACGAGCCCCGAGCCCTGCCCAGCCTGCCAAGGCAAAGCCCACCCTCAAAACCCCCCAAAGTGGCCCAAAATGATGATGGAGGACGGGTGCTGAAGCCACCGCTGCCGCCACCGAGGTCTTCCTCGCCCGCGAGCATCCCACGCCGGGGCGAAGCCGCCGGGCGCGTGGGTTTTGGACCCCATCAGAAATTTGTGAAAAGCCGGGAAATCTTTTTTTTATTATTATTATTTTTTTTTTTTGGAGGGGAACGATTCCTCACCTGCTCGTGGCTGAGTTGAAGAAGGTTTTTGGAGATCTCAGCCACCTCCTCGGCCAGGACGAGGCTCGCACGAAAGGAGCGAGGTGCCACCAAGGGCAGCCCCGATCTCCGCGTCCCCATTCGGCTCCGCTCCCATCTCCTCGACTTCTCCCCCCCCCCCCCCGGAGGGCACAGTGCCCCCCGGACCCGCTGCCAGGCACCACAGGGACTTCGTGACCCTCTTCCCTGAGAGCCACGGGGGGGGTTCGAGGGGGACCAGAGGTCCGTGGGGACACATCGGGTTAAATTTACGGGAGGAAAGCCCTCGCCGCTCGGCCACGTCACTTCACCACCGCGTGCCACCGATGCCCACGTCGGTGCACATTGGGACCTCCCGAGATAGGGACAGGGCTGGCAGGGCCCAAAATGCCCCTCGGAAATGGATGGGGAAGGGGAAATGGAGCAGGGAAAGGCAGGCGGGGGGCTCCTCCTCACCCAGCCCCGGCGACGTCCTGCTCGGGGACAGCCCCGACGTGCCTCCCGGCCACGTCCCGGCGCTAAAATAAGCCCTGCCGGCACTCGTGTCATGGGATACCCCGGGAAAACGAAGCTGGGCGGGGGAGAAGGAGGGGATCATTTCCCAATTAAAAAAAAAAAAAAAAAATCATTTTGGGGAGGGCTGAGCGCTGCCCTTGCCCGTTTAGGAGGTGTCAGCGAGCGCGTGCCGGGGCTGACGGGTTTTGTCTCCGGCCGCAGCCGCTGCCGTTGGCACCATGAGGGCCGTGCTCTGGGACCTGCTGCTGCTCTGCCTCTTCGCCCGGGCGCGGGGAGACTGCCGGGGGGACTGCCTGCGCTGCGACCGCCACCTCTACAGGGACAGCTTCGACGTCCTCGTAAGTGCCCCCCTGCGTCCGGCTTGGGGGTTTGGGGTTCTTGGGAAGGGCGCCAGGGTTTGCGGGGTGGTTGGGCACGATGAGCGCCGAGGGTGCTGGTGTCGTCGTTCCTTCTCCACGGGCACCCCGAAAGTGCTGCGGCCATGCCCAGGGACATTATCAAAGCCTACGAGATGGTCCCAAGGGAAGGGGCAGCTCGGAGAGTGCTGGCCCCAAGGCTCTGCTGGCCACCGGGCCCAAGACCCCCCCTCATCCCCAGCTTTCCTGCCCTCGTGGCTCACGGCATCACCACCACACACCCTGCCAGAGGCACCAGCACCCAAAAAGCCACCAAAAACCTCCTCTGAGCCCCAGCAGGAGCAGTGCTGTGCAGATACAAGCTGGGATGTGATATTCCGGGGGGGGGAGGGGGGATGAGGGAGGGGTGGGCAGCCAAGCCCGAAGGGCTTCCGAGCCCAGGGGAGACGCGGTGACGGAGAAAATATCACGCTGCTAAGGGATGAATCAGCCCGTCCCTGCCCGTGATGCTTTCCTTTCCCCTCCGCTGAGCCGTGGCCGGGCTCTGGCCAGGAGCTTTGCTTTCCTCCCCGTTCCCCCTCATCCCACGGGGAAGCATCGCTGCCACTCTCCTCTCTATCAGCGATAAACCACGGCCGGCTGCCACGGGGGAAGCCCCCGGGGGTGGGAAATGGGTCCCAAAACAGCAGGGACCAGAGGCTCGGTGGAGATGCCGCAGCCACCCCGTTGCTCAGTCCCAGTGGAGGCAAGATTTGGGGCACGATCGCGCTGATTTGGGTCCAGAATGTCGTTTTGCAGCTGGAAAGGGGCTCTCCCCTCCTGCTCTGTCTTCCCGGGAATGCCGGCCAGCGGGATGGGGAGGAGACGGGGTGGTCGGTGGCTCATGGGGTCGTGCCTCTGAGGAAGAGGAGCCCGGGGGTCCTGGAGGCTCAGCCGTGGGAAGTGGCTTGTTGGGGTTTGGTACAAAGCCCCGCCATTTCCAAAGCAACGGCCAAGGAAGTGCCATCAGCCTGGGGCTGATCCGTCCTCACCCAAGACTCTGGAAATGTCCACGTGGCTTTCCAAGGGCTGCAGAGCCGAGATTTCAGTGGTAGGAACAGGAGATGCCCTCAAGTTACTGCTGTGCCTGCACCATCGGAGCTGCCAGGGCAGGATGGGGACATCTTGGGGACATTGAGGGAACACAGGGGACAATAAGGGGACACGAGGCTTATCTCTGGGCCACCTCAGATACACCTGAAAGCCACCTTGGAGACATCTTGAGGCCAACAGGGACTCTTTGAAGATGTCTCGGGGCCACCTTGGGGCCACCAGGGCTGCTTTGGGGCCACCAGGGCTGCTTTGGGGCCACGAGGACCACCTGGGGACCACCTTGGGGACACAAGGGGACACCCTAGAGACACGAGGGCCATCTCAGGGCCACCATGGCCACCTCGGATACACCTCAAGGCCACCTCAGATACTCCTTGAAGATGTCTTGGGGCCACTTTGGGGACATCGGCGCCACTTTGGGGCCGGGCAGCTGGTGGAACTGGTCTTCAAGATGCCACCTAGGGATGTGCGAACCCACGGTGGCACTGTTAATGCCAGCCCAAGGTGGGAGGCAGCCTCCCCAGCAATTTTTGCCTCTGGACACGGAGGAGCATTGGTCAGTGCTTGCTTGGAGGACTCCCAAAGCACCACGAGGAGGCAGAAGCCATTTCCACGTGAATTAAGGCAACACCATGAGGACCCCGAGGTGACCGTGGGGCTGTTGTGGATGGATGGCAGGACACCGATGGCCTCCAGCTGGATGCCCTGGGTGATTCCTCTCCAAGCCTATCTGCATGCAACGTCCTTCATCCTTCATCACTCTCTGGGGCACCACTGGGACACCGAGCATCTGCAGGAGGCAATGACAAAGGTCTGGAGATCCTGGGGGCAGGACCTTGCCTTGGCCCAGGACACCCGCACAAGGACTGTTGCAGGTGAACGAGACCCAAAGTCACTTTGGGACAATTATTTTTCTTGTTTTCTCTTCGTCCAAAGAGCCTGGTTGGTCTCAGACGTGGAAATTGCGAGTTGCTGCAGAGCCACGTGCTTGAGCTCCACGTGGGACACCACGTGGGGACCTGTGGCACCTCCCACCCAACAAAGAGCCCATGGCAAAGAGCGGTTCTGCAAGGGTTTTGGCCTTGCAGATGACCGTTTCTGAAAGCTATGAGACATACACCAGTATTTTTCAGCCCGAGGGCCTCTCAGGTTGGTGTTAAGCATTTGGAAGAGCCCACCACGAAGCCAACTCGGGCTGGAAAGACGAGGCAAGGGAAGATGAGCCCTGCCTTCCACGCCCTCCAGCCCCAACTTCTCTGGATATTGATTGATTTGGCTCTCCTGGGGTCTTCTCCTGGATGGTTTCTCCTGGATGCTTTCCCCAGCTGGCTCTGTGCCCTGTCCTGGTGGACCCTTGGAAAGGGATGGGACACGGCCACGATGGGACGCGCCTGTGGGTGCTGAGGAAGCCTGATGGCATGCTGAGGTCACCCTTGATGGCCCAAAGGCCACGTCTTGATGGCCTTTAGAGGGATGTGGTGAGCAGGACAAGTTCCTGGGGACACGGGGAAGGCACTTCTCTTCTCGTGAAAGAAGGCATGAAGGAGGATCTGGGGATGAGGCTGGTCGGCCTCCCCTCGGTCCCGAACGTCATCCTGGAAAGCATTTCCAGACACATGAAGGACACGAAGGTCATCAGGAGCAGCCAGCATGGATTTATGGAGGGGAAGTTGTGCTTAGCCACCCCGAGATGTCTGCAGGGGGACCTCTGGCTTCTCTTGGCTTTTGTAAGGTTTTTGGGACTGCCTCCCTTGACATGGCCGTGGCTGATGAAACATGGTGTAGATACCCGGCAGTGAGTTTGGCTGAAGCCTGGGACGGGACGGGAGCTTGGGGTCCAGTGGGGAAGTGGGGAGAGGCGGTGGGTGATGGGGTTTGGGATGTGGAGCTGCCGTGGCAGCATCTCCATCGCCTCTGGGAGCCTGGGGTTGGCTAAAAGCCTGGATTTAGGACCAAATGATGGATGGTTGATGAGCTGTTGGTGACTTTCTGGGGAGTCTTCCAGCATGTTGGATGGGCTACACGTGGGGGGATGCCCAAGGACCCACGGCGTAATGGCTTTGGACTAAAAGAGGGTGAATTTAGGTTGGCTGTTTGGAGGAAATTCTTTATGATGAGGGTGGCGAGGCCCTGGACAGGCTGCCCCGAGGAGCTGTGGGTGCCCCATCCCTGGCAGTGCCCATGGCCGGGGGCTGGAATTTGATGATCTTTAAGGTCCCTTCCAACCCAAACCGTTCTGGGATTTCTGATCCCAACCCCGTCCCCGTGTCTCCCCGCGCAGGTCTGCATCCTGGAGTGCGAAGGCGAAGCCGTGCCGCGGGCCACCTGGGAGATGTGCGCCGCCTCCAACCGAGCCGCCCCGCGGCCGGGGGCCACCGGTGCCGACGTCTTCGGTGCCGCGGGGCCGGCGGAGGCGGCGGCGAGCCCGCTGCAGGTAAGCGAGCTGCTGCGGCGGCGGGACGCCGAAGACGGAGGCGCGGGGACGGCGCCGGGCGCTTTCCCGTCGCGGGACGAGGACATTTCCCGGCGGCTCGGCAGTGGCTTCCCGCGGGGGACGCGCGGCTCGTGGCCGGCGGCCCGAGGGGTGCAGAAGCGGTACGGGGGCTTCATCGGGGTGCGCAAGTCGGCGAGGAAGTGGAACAACCAGAAGAGGTTTAGCGAGTTCCTGAAGCAGTACCTGGGCATGTCGCCCCGCTCCAGTGAGTACGACATTGCCGGCGACCTCAGCGAGCACAACGAGATCTAGCCGGCCCCGCGGCACCCATTTGGAGGTGGATCTGCCATGGCCAAAAAAGTCAACCCATTGCCCCCCTGCCCCGAAACCTCCGTTAGGAATCGCGAGCCGGCCCCGCGCGCGCCCGGTTTTCTCCAGGAAGCGATGGCTGCTTTATTTTTAATTTTATTTTTCATTGTATCCCCCCAAAATGCCATAGTTTTGCCCCGTAAGACCCCACCCATCCCTGGCCCCTTTTCTTTCTTTGTTTTTTTTTTTTTTTTTTTTTTTTCCCAGTAGTTGGGTTTTGCCCAATAAATGCCGTTTTCGCCCCGCCGAATGGCAACGCTGGATCTGGGTGGGGATGCTCCAGCGCTGCGTTCCCCATTCCCACGGGTGCAAATTAAAAATAGGGGGAAAAAAAAATAAAAATGGCTTGAAAAGACCAAGCCACGAGGCGAGGCTGCATGTCCCTGGCTCGGTGACAGCCCCAGGAAAGTCCCTTTGCCATTGGTCACACTGGGATGACGGGCGAAAGGGTTTTGTCCCCGACACCAAAGAGACATGCAGAATATTTCAGCCCCCAAAAAGCAGGAATAAAAAAGTCAAAAAAAGCCAAACCTGTTGCTTTTAGAAATGAGATGAAGCCTCCCAAAAGCTTTGTGTTGGCAAAATCTAGCAGCGAGTGGGGGGCAGCCCCCGAAAAGCGGTGCCGGCGGGAGGAGAAGCCGGGATGGTCGGGATGCTCAGAGCCCCCAGCGCCTGCCCTGCACCCACCGAGGCCACCCACCTCCCAAAATACCCAAAACTGAGGTTTGGGGGAATTTTTAATTTCCCTCCCCTTTTTTTTATCCTTTTTTTTTTTTTTTTTCTTTTTGTGCTGCGAGGCATCTCCCTAACTTAGGGGATTTCTCCCCAGCCCCGCAGCCCCCGGGACCGAGCATCCCGGCCCCTCTCCCGCTCCGCTCTCAGCTGCATTTCTTTTTTTTTCTTCTTTTTTTTTTTTTTTCTGTTTTCTTTCTGTTTTTTTTTGTAGCGTTCCGGCACCGCGTCCCGGCACCCGCCACCAGGCACAGGCAAAATTAGCCCTGCTCCTGTCCACCCAAGCAGCCTCCACCTCTCTCTGACGGACCCCAAAGCGCTTCAGACTCGCACGCGTTCAGAAATCACTTTTCTCCCTTCTGGGGAGCAGCCACCTGGGTGCCCGCCCGTGACCGATCTTCACTTAATTTAAGCCAGGACGGGAAGGATTCGGCCACCGCCGGACACGGGAGCGAGGACGGCGGGGAGGGGGACCACCAAAAAAAAAAAAAAAAAAGGGGAAAACGGGATTTTTTTTGCAAAATTCGGAATTCGGCTTGCATTGGAAAAACCCCCACAAGTGGGAGGCAGGGAAAAATAGTGTTTTTTTTTTTTTGTGTTTTTGCTCCCCCCCCCCCCCCCCCAGATTATTATTTCACGCTTTTGGGCAACCCCTCCCAGCCCCAGCCCCCCCTCCAGGACCCTGGCTGGGGGATTTATCCGCACCCCCCGGATTTATCCCCAGCTTTTTGGCTGGGGGGACGCTTGAGACTCCGAGAGGTCGCATCCCACCGTGGCTCGGTCCCCGTGCGCCCGCAGGAGGGGACCGGAGGCACGGTGCAGCGCCCAGGGTAGAAAACACCTGGAATTGTGTTGTTTGGTTTTTTCAATATAATTTATTTAATTTTTTTTTTTTGCGCTTTCCTTGAGGTTTGAGAAGGACTCCGGGGGTTGACTTCTTTGCTCAGCAACACAGCCGCGCGTGCGTCTCTTGTCGCGTCCCCCCGGCATGTATCGCGTCCCAGCTGCCGTCCCCGCCGGGGCGCCTTCCCGGGGCTCCCACAGCGTGACCCCGGAGCCGTGTGTGTCCCCCCCCGCCCAAACCCTTCTGCCTAATTTGCTGCCCGAAGCATGTCCCGCGTGCCCCGCGCCCGGGTCTCACCCCGCAGCGCTGCCCCTTCGCCATTTGTACAAAAAAAAAAAAACAAAAACCCACGATAATAAAAAACCCGACGCACCCCGTGGAAACAAACAAAAAACAGCAAAAAAAAAAAAAAATCTCGCCCCCCTCCCCCTGTTCTTTTTAATTGTTTCATACAAAGATTTCTCCATTAAACTTGTACATAGCAAAAGGATTAATAAATTAGTTTACTGTTTCTACGATCTCAGAGCGACTGGCGACCGTCACTTGGGGCAACGCTTGCAGCGCAAGGTCCCTGCCGACCCCCACCCTGGGGGCTCAAACTGCCCCCCTCAGCTGGGAAATGGAGTGGTTTTGAGGGAAAAAAAAAAGGAGATTTTTGTAAATGTGCGTGATTTCCAGCAGAGATCACCCCTGGTATGGGCTGCGACAGTGCTTCTGGGGGCGTCACGCCATTGCGCACGTGTCCTATGGGACAAAACGGGGTGGATAGAAGGGTTGGTTTTTGGGGAGAAAAAAAAAGGATTTTGTAGCTTAAGAGTGGGAGGGGGAATATGCTTAAAGCAGATGGAAAAAAAAACAACAGGGAGATGCCGGGAGATGTGGGCTAGGCTGAGACCGTGCCAGCTCACTTCAGGGATGTCCCCCACAGCGGTGACCCCAGTGCTCGAGGCCAAACCTCGTCCCCAGGGTGCCAAGCAGCTCCTGTCCCCGACGCCACGTGCCAGCCTCCCCGTTAGGTCGGGGCGATGATGGATCCCGCACCGGGATGCTCCAGCTTCTGCCACTCCATGTCCCCGGGGGAAAATTTGGGGTCTGGGCTCCCTGCCTCGCAGGGCCACCGCTTGGTGGGTGTCACGGTGCCAGTCCCCATCGGATTTGGAGAGATGGTGGCATCGCGGGCGGTGCTGGGTGGGTTTTAGTATCGTCACCGAAACGCCGTGGCCAGGTCTCGCCGGGAGGCTCGGGGTTAATCTGCGGGGTGCTCCCAGTGCCCCCCAGTTTGGTCCCAGTTTGCAAAGCCAAGGGGGAGGTGAAGGGAGGGGACTCGTGCTGCATTTCTGGCCAGTGGGCATCCATTGCTTTGCCCGTGCCCTGTTGGGACCGGTGGTCCCCAAGCCCCTCTGCTACGGGGCCACGAAACCCTGCGGGACTGCACGGAATTGCATCCCCTTGGTGCTCCCAGATCCAGTTTTAATAATTTGGATTTTTTTTTTTCCTTTCCCAAGCAGGGCAGGCATCGCCACCTGTTGCGTCCCCATTCAGCCCTTCTCTCCAAATTTCAGCCTCTCCTCCCACCCTTGTCTCCTTTTCCACGTCCTCTTTTGCCTCCATGCGTAAAAAAAAAATAAAAATAAATAAATATCCAGGCTTTTTGCATCACAAGGCAGCTTCTGAGGTCAACAGAGCGACTTGCAAGGAGACCTTGCGGAGACCTCGCAGCGGGACACCGCCTAAAAACCCGCCGGGGTTGGCACGCGCAGACCTCTCCTTGCAGCTTCCAGGCTGAAACTCGATGGATTTGGGGTCTGGGGGACGAAAACCACCACCGAAGGAAAAGAAAGCAGAGCATGTGCTGCAGGAGGGAGAGGAGGTGCCATCGGCGGGCAGACACTGCTATCTAGTGGTGCCAGAAGTGGTTGTGCCACCGGGAAAGAAATATTCGGGGCTGTGGGGCAGAAAGGGCCAGGGGACAGGGACACGGCCCCAGGACGCGGGCTGCAAGGACGAGGCAGAGCCAGCAAGGCATCAGGCAACTTTTCTTTTTATTTCTTATAAAATATATTTCATATTGCTGCTGTAAAAATTACATTTCACATTTTTATTTTTATTTTCTTTTTCCCAATAAAAATAATACTTGGAAGACAGCCGAGAAAAGCTCCAAAGAAGACAAAAATTCACCGAGACGGCATCATCCCAGCCCGGCCGGGCAGCGGGGGCCCGCAGGAGCGCGGGGACAAGCGTCCCCAACCCCTTTTCCCCGTGCCACCACCGCCTGTCACCCGCCCCGACGTCACCCCCTGATGGTGACGGGGCGCCGGGTGCCAGCGCGGGGCCACCCTGTGCTGCGTGTGCTCGGTTTTCCTCTCGGGGGTGCAAGCCCCCTCGGCAGCAGCGGGGTGTCACCGTGGCCAGGCTGGAGAGGGAGAGCAGCCTCCAATTAGTGCCCAATTAAGAGGTTCCTATATACATACGTACACGTGGGAGGCAGCCGGAGCAGGGAAAACTCTCCAAGGTGAGTTTGCAGGCTGGGGCTGAAGGGGAGTTGGTTGAGAGCAGAAAGACGGTCGGGAGCTGGAAGCGAGTTAAAAAATAATGAAGAAAAGGGATGGGAAAGGGGAGAAAAGCGAAATAACGAGAGGCCAGGCAACCCGACAGGCGTTGTGGAAGCCTGCTGCCATCGCTGCAGGAAGACGAGGAGGGTTTTCTGTTTTAAAGTGTAAAAAACAAACAAACAAACAAACAACGAAATAGTCCCAAACTGAAAGAAAAAAAAAAAAAAAAAAAAAAGCAACCCTGCACCATTAAAAACAAGAACAAAAAAAAGGAAAGAGCCACGAGCAAAAGGACGGTTTTGTCCAGTTAAGTCTGTACCGCAACAGCCCTCAGAAAATCAGCCGTAGGCGCCTCCGACCCCCCGGATAAAACACCGATGCGAAACATTCCTGTGCAGGAAAATCCTGGCACTAAGTGCTGTTCCCCGGGGGAGGAGGCGCTGCACGGGCTGGGGGTGGCGGGGGCAGCATCCCCCAAATTTTGGGGGGTCCCACCGTGCCCCCGTCGCACGCAGGGACCCAGCACGCCACGCGTGCCTGCTTATTCCGGAATCATTGCCACCTTTTTTTTTTTTTTCCCTAGAAAAATCACCTTTACCAGGAGGTTATTTCCTTTTTCACCAGCCCAGGCTCCCGACGGCGAGGAAAACCCTGACCTGAAGCAGGAGAAGGGCGAGGGCTCGGTGAGGATTGTCGGACGCTGCGCCCTGCTTTGGGGGACCAAGCCCCGGGGCGGCGATGGCCCCGCATGGCTCGTGTGACGTTTTCCTGAGTGATGGGGACCCAAAACGGGGCCCCACCTCCGTTTTGGGGCAGGAAGCGAGAAGGGAGAATCTCTGGGTCTCTCTTGAGCCGCGGGAGCAAAGGCACGGGGGCTGAGGGAGCCACAAATTCACGCTTTTTGGGGTTTTACGCCCGTGCTCCGGGTGCTGCTTCGAGCCTCTTAAAAGCCTGAGGGCGTTTTTTTTTTAAAAGAAAACAAACTAAAACCACATTTTTGAGTAGTGCAAGAAGCCAAACCGTGCAGTTAATTGCTACCAGGACGCAGGGCACGAACCTGAAAACCCGTGGTTGTAAGTAAAGCGCTAGCCCCTGCTCTGGGGATTGTTGATGCCAGCAGGAGAGGAAAGGGCTTTTCCAACACCCCAGGCTCCAGGAGGAGAGAAGAGAGGTTCTGGAATGATATTCTGTTTATATATACAAAATTATAAAACAGGAAAAAAAAAAGGTTGCCAAGCACCAGTAACACGTGCATATATAAAGCCGCTTCGCCTCCCCTTTAACGACAGGGCTCGCATCCATCCAGGAGCGAAATAATTTGTCACAGCCACACCATTTGGTTTTTACAGGGGATTTTAGTTGTACTGCGTGGCCCTTAAAATCACCCCGGGCTCAAGCCTCATGCCGGGATCGCTCTCGGCTTGATGGGTAAGGGTTACGGGCTGCGAGCAACCCACAAATATCAAATTATATCAAAAATGCGGCAAGAAAAAAAAAAAAAAAAAAAAGTCCAGATTCCTGCCCTGCTGCGGGCGGGGTGCGAAGCAAATTTGGGTTGCCAAAACTGGGGCCGTGCTGTGATGCTGAGGGAAAGCCCTTCCCGGCCCTCCCAGCTGCCTTTTACCGGTGAAGCCACAAGTTCTTTTACAAAATACAAAGTTTGTTCAGCCTGGCTTCCAAAGACACGGTGAGGGCCACGATGTAGGTTTTCACGAACGAAGCAGAGGTACAAAGCCTACAATGAGAAGGAATAGCTGCTTTTGCGTTAAAAACCCCGACAGCTTTCCTGATTGCAAGGTTTGTGTGGTTCTTTTTTCCCCTCCAAACCAACGGGAACCAGCCACGCACGGCTACCGTGCGACGCAACGCGAATGAAGCCCAGGGCCACACGGGCACCGGGGAGGGAGACCCGTGACTCCTGCCCCGAGAACCATCCCCGCCCTGCTGGCGTCGGCCCAACAGCATTTTTTTTTTCCAAAGCTCTCATTGTTCTCGACGCCATCCCTTAAAGGACACGAGGGATTTGCACTTTCTAGGTAGCGAAGGGCCAGGGAAAGCTGCCTCAACGCCTCACCCCGGCCCCGGTGCGGCGGTTCAGGAGGCTTCAGTGCTGACCTGGGAAATGCAGGAAGTCTCTTTGGTCCCCAGATCACCTATAGAAGCTCCCCTTGGCCGCCGCCTTCCCCCTCCCAGCCCCGGTTTTTGCTGTACAAAGGGAGAAATTCTTCACGTTTAAAAAAAAAAAAAAATTTGGAAAACGTTTTCTTTTTTTTTAAAAAAAAAAAAAAAAAAAGAGCAAACCCAGCTGATGTACAATATACAGAAGGAGGAATTTACACGCAGCTCTGGAGGTCTCTTCTGGAGTCCCAGGAGGTTACCTCCAAGGTCCCTGGTTGCAGCAGTGAGGGACTCCGGTGCTCCCCGGGGAGGAGCAGGGAGGGAAGGCTCAGTCCAGGAAGCGCTGGCAGGCTTTTTTCCACCGGCAAGCCGTGCACCACTGGTCCCGGTGCTCGATGCCGTACACCTTACGGCACTTCTTGGCTTCACCGCGGACTTTCCTGCGAAGGGAAGAACCAGGATTTACCCCCGAACTGCGAAATTTCGGGTAACATCTCTGCTATACCTAAGGGCAAGCCCTGTAACTGGCCCTGAGCATCATCTTCATACAACCCCAGAATCGTTAAGGTTGGAAGAGCCCTCCAAGATCACCTGGTCCAACCACCCCCCACCACCAGTGTCACCCCTGAACCACGTCCCCAAGCACCACGTCCAACCTCTCCTTGAACACCCCCAGGGACGGTGACATCCCTCTGTAGTGGGTTTACGTGGCAAGGTTTTGGTAGCAGGGGGCCACAGGGGTGGCTTCTGTGAGAAGGATCCAGAAGCTGCCCCTTGTTGGGTAAGGGCCCCGCTGCTGACCAGAGCTGAGCCAGTAAGTGATGTTGTTTTGGGCCTCTGTGGGAGCAGATTTAAGACAGGAAAAACGCTGTGCCACACAGCAGGTGGGAGAGTGAGAGGAGAGAGGAACAGCCTTGCAGGCACCAAGGTCAGCGAAGAAGGAGGGGGAGAGGTGCTCCAGGCACCAGAGCAGAAGTCCCCTGTGGCCTGTGGTGAGGCCCATGGTGAAGCAGGCTGTCCCCCTGCAGCCCATGGAGTACCACGGTGGAGCAGGGTTCCACGCTGCAGCCCGTGGAGGAGACCACGGTGGAGCAGGTAGGCCTGCACCGACGGAGGCTGCGGACTGTGGAAGGCCCCTGATGGAGCCGATTCCGGGCCGGAGCTGCAGCCCGTGGAGAGGAGCCCACGCAGGAGCAGGTGACCTGGCAGGAGCTGCTGCCCGTGGGGGACCCAGGTTGGAGCAGTTTGCTCCCGAGGGATGGACCCCGTGGTACATACCCATATCTGGAGCAGTTCTTGGAGAGCTGCTGCCTGTGGGCAGCCCACGCCGGGTCAGTTCGGCAAGGACTGCATCCTGTGGAAGGGACCCCACGGCACAGGGGGCGAGAGGGACCGAGAAGGAGCGGCGGCGAAGAAGCGCTACAGACTGACCATAACCCCCATTGCCCTGCGCCGCTCGGGGGGAAGAGGTGGAGGAGGGTGGATGGGGGGGGAAGGTGCTTTTGGTGTCTTTCCTTTGTTTCTCACTTCTCTATCTCGTTAGTAATAGGCAGTAAATCTTCCCATCTCCCTATGCTGAGTCTGTTTTGCCCGTCACGATAATTACTGCGCGATCTCCTCGTCCTTATCTCAACCCCTGAGCCCCTTTCAGCGGATTTTCTCCCTGCTCCTCTTTGAGGAGGGGGAGTGAGAGAGCGGCTGTGGCGGAGCTCGGCCGCCCACCCGAGCAAAACCACCACAGCCTCCTGCTCCAGCGGGACCCTCACCTGGTGCTGAGGGGCATGCGGGGCGGCGAGGCGACGATCAGGTGGGACTTGAGCATCGGCGTGGGCGGCTGGGGTTCGCTGAAGCTGAGCGACCGGCTCCGCACCTGCGGGGACAGCCAGCGGAGGGACATTTGAACCCAGGAGCGAGCCCAGGAGCTCCCCGAGGACCAAGGGGAAAGGACGAGGACTCACCGGTGACAGGGACGGGAGAGTCGAGGTGGCAGTGGCCCAGCTGATGCTGGTGAAGATGTGGGGGGACACCGGGATTTGGATGGAGGGCAAGGCCTGCGGGGAGAAAGGCGGAAAAAAGGGGGTCAGCATTAGTCCTGGGGGTCCCATTGCCACGTGCTGCCCCACAGGCGTTCACCTCCCTGCACAAACCAGCCTGGGGCACCCCCAAACTGTTTGTTTGGTTTTTGTACCCATTTACGAAGGCTCCGGGGAGCTTTCTGCCATTAGTTCTGTACCCATTCCCCAGGGTGGGGACGGGAACGCACACAGCTTACGGATCTGCACCCCCACGCTCAGCCCCTGCAGCTCCGAGCGCCGCTGTGGCAGGGGACACGGGACAGGGACCGGCACCGAGGCCACCACCCCGTGTCTCCAGGTTCCCCGAGCGGCTTGGACGTGCAGGATCCGGCCCGGCCGCATTCCAGCCGGGCGCTATCTGCCGGGAGCAGGGCGTGTTGCATACCACCGCCGGGTAATTGCAGGGGAGCAGCGGAGGCCGACAGCTCCGCTGGCTCAGGAACAGCCTCAGCAGCAGCCCCCGAGCCCCCCAGCCTCAGCAGCAGCCCCCGAGCCCCCCCCCCGGCCCGGCTGTTGACAGGGCAGGAGGTGGCAGCAGCTCACCTGGTAGGCGTGATCGGCCTGGATGTGCCAGAAGGAGCTGGGCGCGGACTGGCTGAGCGCGCTGCTGGCCAGAGCCGGCTCCAGCGCCGGCGGTTCCAGCAGCAGAGCCTCCGGCTTGGCCAGGGCTTGCTGGATGATGATGGGAGCGGACGAGGATACGGATGTGGGGCTGGTGGCGGCCGCCTCTGGTGCAGGCTCTTCCTTCACCTGCACTTCGGTGTAGTAGAAATCCTCCTCCCGCTTCCGCTGGTCGGAGTCGGCGCTGTCTCTGCCAGGGAGAAAAGGGGGAGAGGGGTGAAAAGGCAGCTCCCGGGTGCTGCCAGACGGGACGGCTCCGCCTGCAGGCGCCAAAGCATCCCGTTGGCTGCGATCAGCACGGCTGCTGCCTCCGTAACAGCACCAGCACGTCGAAGGAAGGTGAGCACATCTTCCAGCACCCGCAGAAACACCGGCACGGTGACCAGGCACCGCTGAAAAAAAAAACACCCTGCGGTTCACCCAAGAGGAGAGAGGAAAAAAAAAAAAAAAAAAAAAAGCCCAGAGCCTTTTTGGTTATTTTCCCCACTGCGTTTCTCCGGCACTGGATGGCAGTCCAGCGCTGCCGCTGCACCACGGCCCCACTGCCAGCGCTCTCCCCAGAGCACTCACCTTTGCAATAGAGGAGAAAAATGCGTAAAAGGACAAAAAATCGGAGGTTGCGGTGAGAATTGCAACAGCAACGCTGCTCCCCGCACCCTAATCCGGTGCCTAAGGCAGACCTGAGCTGCACAAACTAACCCTGAGTGCTTTCACCCCTGAAAATTTGCAGTCCTGAAGCCCAGGTCCCGCTGCAAGGAGGGGACAAGTGACAGCAGCGCGGAGAGGTGCCAAGCTCTGTGCACAGAGACATGGGGCATCTCCGGTCCTGGGGTTATTTAGTGCAGGAATTGGTGGCTCCCGGCACGCTCAGCACCAGGACACGACGGTTTGGAGGGGTTCAGGAGGTGAAACTTTGGCCTTACCCCAGGTGCTGGGTCCTGACGTGCCGCTTGATGCCGACGATGGAGCGCAAGACCTTGCCGCAGCTCGGCCACAGGCACTTGTACATCACCTTCACCGAGTTCTGGGGGACAGAGAGAGCCCGTGTCACCCCCTGCCTGGTGACAACGGCCCCTGGGGGGGGGCTGTCCCCGGGGTTTCTGGTACCTTTCTCTTCCGCGGAGCTGGCTCGTCGAGGAGAAAGGGGTCGGAGTCGGTCTCGAAGCCGTCGTCAGCCGGCGGGGAGCTTAGGGCCTCGCTGGAGTGCTTGGGGCTGCCCTCGGGGTGGGGGGGCGACGGGGTGGAGATGTCGCTGCCCCCGCTCCAGTGCCCGCTGGTGGTGCTGCTGCCGCTGTCCGACACGTCGCCGCTCTCCTTCCAGGGATCGCACGCCGCCCGCGAGGCTGCACGGAGGGGACACGCGGCCACCGTCACCGCAGGGAGGACCAAACCCCCCCCCCCGGGGTGACCGAGAGCAACCCCGAGGCTGGATGTAACCGTGACGAAGTTTCCCTTCTATTTTTTTATTTTTTTTTTTCACGTTTTTAAACGAAGCCTTCGCGCCTTTGCTCGGTGCCAGCTCCCACTTTTACCCCACTCCCCCGCGGGGGCGCAGCCAGCAGGCGGCGGGCGCTGGGGCACGCACATTTCCCACGGCTCCCAGCTGCTATTTTTAACCCCTGGGCTCCATTTGACTCCTGGGGAATGAAACCGCCTCTAAAAAAAGGAGCAGCCGGGCGGTGCTCCCCGGCCCGGGGCTCCCCGGCCCCCCGGGACGGTGACAGAGGGCAGGGTCACCCCGTCTGTGCACGGCCCCAAACGGCACCAGCACCACGGGCTCCTCTGGGCCGCATCCAGCCCATCCCAGAAACTGTCGAGGCGCCGCTGCGGCTGGCAAAAGCACCGGGATCCGTATTTCTCCATTTTTTTTTGGGGGGGGGGGGGATGTTGTTATTCTGTGTAAGCGTGTGGGGTTTTTTGTCTTAATGCACACTCACGGGGGATGCCGCTGTCGCTGGCGGGAGGGCTCTGCACCACGGGGCTGCAGGAGAGGCTCGTCAGCACCATGGCCGCCACCATCTCGTCCATCTCCACGGCGGCATCGTCTTTCCTGCACCAGGGGGGAAAGAGACGTGAAACGCAGAGAATAAATCCCCTTAATCCTAAACCGAACCATTCTGAGGACAACCCACACTCTGGCAAGGTGGAAATATCCCCGTCACCTCTCCCTGCCGGTAGAGAACCGAGCGTTACCCCTTCCCACCGGGCTGAGACGCCGCCAGCCCCCCGGCACGTACCTCTTGGGGACGTCGATACTGCTGGACACCGACCTCTGCAGCGCCTGGGTCGCGGCCGGCCGCGCGTCCTGCACCCTCCAGCAGGCGTGCGAGCCCTGCTGGGGCTGCAGCACCTTCACCTTGTCGCTGGGGGGGTTGTGCTGCTCCGCCAGCCCCGCGTAGTCCTGCCCGCCGTAGGTGACGAGAACCTGAAAAAGGAGACAAGGGGAGGTTTGTTGGTGCCGTCACAGGTCCCGACCCGTGCGCGTGATGTCCCCAGAGCTGGGGGATTTGGGATGAAGGCTGTCTCAGAGCTGTCCCAGCAAAGCAGAGGGGTGCCAGGGTTCCCCCCGACCCCACTGCTGAAAGCTCTGCCCCTTCCTTGGTGCGTGCTCCCCGGCTCCGGCAATCTCAACGTCAGCTGCTTCGCCGAGTATCACCACTCCGGATGGACTTTGCCCCAATGAATTTCTCTCGTTTGGCTTTGCTCGCACCCCATCCTGCGGCAGACACCCCCAGTTATTACAACCCCTGGAAAAACACGTCGGTGAGAGGATGAGAAGCCAGGGAACAGAGGTCTCCTGGATGCAGGGATCTTAAAGTCGCCCCTCAGTTCCTCCTGTCACTGCTCCCTCGGGCAGGAGGAGCCGTTCAGACCTCACCTCCTGCCCTTCCACAGTGGCTCACTTTCTTCTCATGGGCTGTTCTGTGCCACCACCAGCCCCGAGCCTATTTCTGTTAATGGAAACGTATCCGTGTCCGGAGACGCTGCGTGTGCCTGCAGCTATTTATAGGCCCAGGAGCCCTCTTTTAGGAATGCTGCGGGTGTCCCACCAAGGAACCGCGGCGGGACGGACGCGCACACCCAGGCACCAACCGGGGAAAGCCCCTGGGACCGTCTCGGGTGGGACACCCAGCAGGAACAACGGGGTGGAAAAAGCCACGGCTGCAGCAGGGCTAGAAGGATGAGCGCCAGGAGCACCCTCACCTCCCTCGCAGTCCATATCCCTTTCTGATGCTCCCCAAAAAGAAGGAGCAAGGCTTCCCCACCAACACCTTCTGTCCCCTGAGCTGGGCACCACGCAGGGAGGTGGCACATCTCCTTTGGTTTGCAAAACCAACACAGAATCCAGGTCTGGGTGACGTTTTGGAGGAGCTGTCGTTCCCCCCCCCCCCCCCGCTTTCTTCCCCAGGGGCTGCTTCCCCAGGTAGGTCCTTACCTGCAGACCCTAAATCCTGGGGCAAAAAGCTGCCGCGGATGCAGCTCGGAGCCCGAGCAGGAGCTGGGAGGGGGGGTCCCCACCACCACATGGTGTTAAGGATGTTAAGGATGTTAACATCCTTCAGGTGTTAAGGATGGATTCCGGGGAGATGGGACCAGCTCACGGAGGAGAAGTCCACTGGGGGGCAATGAGGTGTGAAACCCGTCTCCTTTAGCCTCAGATGTTCGGAGAATACCGGAGGGAAGTGGCCAGACTTCTCCGGTCTTCTCCGGACACCCATTGTTAGGATTGGAGGCAGCAGACGGGGCTCTGCACGAGGCAATGTGACCCAAACCCATCAGGCACAGCCAGGGCTAAGTGCACAAACACCGACACCCATTAATTACAGCTCCCCCAATTACAGATCCCCCTCGGACCTTTAATTAAGGGAACACCCCCCCCCCCCACACACACACCCCCAAGTTTTCTCCCCCTGCCCCGAGCCAAAAGCTTCCTTACGTACTTGCTGCCCGGTGCACAGCTGATGATGCCCGGGGCTGGGGAACCTCGGTGCCCGGCTGCTCTCCTCCACCGGCTGCGGGCAGGATCCGTCCTCTGGAGGTGCCGCGTGGGAAGGCGGCCGGCTGAGGTCGGCGGGCAAGCCGTGGATCTGGGGGGCCACCAGCACCCCGTCGGGCGCCGAGACGCGGGTGCCGAGCAGGGAACGCTTCCCCAGGCGCCTGGACAGCACGCTCGCCATCTCGGCCACGCTGCGGGGGTGGGGGGGAAAAAAAGACACGGGGAGGTTACCTCCAGCGCAGGACGGCAATGAGCAATCAGCATCCCCACCCCAAAAACCCGAGGGGTTGTGTCCCCCGTTGTCATCACCCCGGGAGCCAAAGCTCTGCGATGCCCTGACATCTCCACACACCTGGGGGCTTGGTGCCCATAAAAGCCCCGTTTTTGCCGATTCCACACCAAAAGCCCCCCCCCCCACGACGCTCTCCTTTCCTCCACGCCACCTTGTCGGGGCTTTCGGGGAAGCCTCCCGCAAGCTCGCACCTCGTGCCCTGCACTCCCAGGGTCACGGAACGGCCGCGTCCTCCTGCCCGGTTTTGTTTGAAAACGAAGCCTTTGGAGCATTTTGGTCTAAATAATCCTTTTGTAACCATTCCTAGCCTATTTTTGCTCGGGTTGGTGTGATTCTAGCAAGCACATGCCGACAGCTGCCTTCTCTGGCTTGTTTCTTTGGGTTTCGAGTTTTTGCTGCTGTTTTAAAAGAAATAAAGTGGTTTTAGGGTTCCTTAAAACCAAGAGCACAGGGACAGGCAACGCCTCCTGGTGAAAGCGAGGGCTGCGGCACCCACTGGGACTGCAACAACTCCTCAGTCCCGTCCTCTTGCCCGCATCTCCCCCATGCCTCGGGACGCACCCCAAAAACAAGCCCTCGCACCCCTCGGGGTGCCAGACCCGGCCGTGGGGGTTTGCTGCTGCCCGGCACAGGGTTGAGGCAAGAGATGCTCGGTTTGGGGTCACAGCAGTGGAATTTTACTGCAAGATGCGAGGATTTTGTTACACCTGGGTTAGGCAGCGCTATCCCGGAAAGCTTCCCGAGTCGTCCCGGGAAGGGTTACTCCAAATCCCGTCCCGCTTCAAAGGACGCCCGGGATTTCCGAGGTCCTTTATGAACAACCACGCGCGCTCCGTGTCCCCCCCCCCCGCCGAAACCTGCCTGTCCCCGAGTAGAAAATTAACAGCGCCTTCGGAGCCATAAAGCAGGCAGCAGGAAGAGAAGGAGGCGGCACGCAGCGGGGACGTCGCCGCCGTCCCGCGATGGAAGAGGACACAAGCACCACGGCGGGGCCGGCCCCGAAATGCCAGCGCCGGGCAAAAGCCCCCGACCACGCTTCCTTCCAGCATCACCGATGTGGCAGGGATTTGGGGAGAAAAGCGGCGGTTTTGCTAACTACTCCTCGGAAGGCTGGAGGATGGGAGTTGATGCAGCATCGCTGCTGCTCCCAGATGTTTTAGCCCCAAATTTCGGCCCGTGGCACACGTCGATGTACAGGCGATGCCCTTCCCGGTATGGGAAGGGGGAAAGAGGCACGGCTGCGACCGAGAGAAGCAAAAACCTCCCCCCAAAAATCCCTTTTCGGCGTTGGAGCCACATCTGCTTCCAGTAGACCCCGTTCTTTGAAGGCCGGATCCCGTTTCGGCGCTCTGCCCGGAGCCCAGAAACACAAAAGCGAGGCGAGGAGCGGGCGCTGGGCTCGCCGCCGCCGCCGGAGCCGCCTCGAGCCCTGCCAGCTGTTTGCAATCACGCGCCGCAGGGGTCAGCGCCGGCACCGCTCCCAAATTATTTCTCGCTTCAATGCCGGGCGCGCAATTTTGGGGACGGCGCGTTTCCAGAGCTCCGGCCGCGCGGGCGCGGCACGTCAGCAGCCGGCACCGGAGCGGAGCCCGGGGGCAAGCGGCCGCTTGGCTAATGAGGAGAGCTTCGTTTGGCTCGCGGGGAAGGTCGGGGGTGGGAAAGCCAGGAGAGAGGCCCGGAGCTCAGCAACCGGGTGCTGAGCTTCGGGTCTTGCAGCGGGGAACGCTGCTGCTACACGCGTGTGCGTGCACGCGCGGCGAGTCCAGCAAAGCCCGGTTTTCCCCCTTTTCTTGAAAAAAAAAAACCCTACAGATGCCAGGAGGTTCCTTCAGACGGAGCCGAACTCCCACCACAAAGCACCGCGGATCAGCACAACAGACCATAAAATCCATCTTTTAAGAGCCTCTAAGTGCTGCAATAACTGACAATAAACCCTCGCTTTCCAGTTTCAAAAAGCCCCTTCTCACCCCGAAACGCCCCCAAAACTCCTGAGAAACCACAGCGCGCCCGCGCGCGGACGACCGGGAAAGAGATAATCCGCAGGGAGCGAATTGCAAAGTTTGGGCTTTTATTGAAAAAAAAAAAAAAAAAAAAAAAAAAAAAAGCTACTGAGAGGTGGCAAGCGGCCGGGAGCAGGAACGCAACAGCTTGGTGCGGCGCCAGGATCCGGAGCAGGGAGAGCAAACCCCGGACGAATTCCTCCTCCCTCTCCAAACCAAGCAGCCATAACGATAGCCAAGCGCTCGAAAAGCAAAAGCGAGCGGCGGCGTTGCTGGGTGATTCCCGAGGAAAACGCTTTCGGAAGAAGAAGGCCTAAAAA
>CM021699.1:115573384-115591449 GCA_011074415.1 Stictonetta naevosa
CCCCCCCCCCCCCCCCCCCCGCCCTTCCCGGTTCCCCTCCTGGAGGCCGCTCTGGGGAGCGGGGGAACCCCGGGAGGAGAAGGGGGGGCCCTAAGAAGGGACCCCCAAGAGCAAGAGGGGGTCCTAGGAGCAAGTGGGGATTCTAAAAGCAAGGGGAGGGGACCCCCAGGAGCAAGGGGGGGGTCTCCAGGAGCAAGGGGGGGACCCCCAGAAGCAAGGGGGGGGCCTCAGAGCACGGGGGAGGACCCCCAGGAGCGAAGGGGGGGACCCTAGGAGGAAAGAGGGGGACCCCCAAGAGCAAGTGGGGGGACCCCCAAAACCAAAGGAGGACCCTAGGAGCAAGGGGTTGGACCCCCAGAAGCAACGGGGGGACCCTAGGATCAAGGGGGGATCCTAAGAGCAAGTGGGAGGACCTCAGGAGCAAGAGGAGGCGTCCAGGGGGGGACCCCAGAGGCAAAGGGGGGGACCCTAGGAGCAAGGGGGGAGACCCCCAGAAGCAAAGGAGGACCCTAGAAGCAAGGGGGGGTCCCTAAGAGCAAGGGGGGACCCCCCAGGAGCAAGGGGAGGTCTCCAGTGGGGGACCCCAGCAGCAAACGGGGGATCCCCGGGAGCAAGGGGGTGCCCCCGGCGGCCTCCCCCCGGCTACCCCCGGGCTACTCACAGCGTCCCGGGGCCGTGCCGCCCTCGTCGCCGCCGGCCGGGTTAAAGCTCCCGGGGCCGGGCTGGTGTAAACAACCTCCCCACATGCTCGGCCCCTTCCTGCGCATTGGCTCCGCCGCCTCCTTCTCCATGCACGCCCCCGCCGGCCGGCCGGCCCTCGGCTGGAAGGGAAGGGAAAGGAGGAAAGGAGGGGTGGGGGCAGCACCCATCACCCCTCCTCGGTCCTTCCCCGGGCCGGCTTTTTCCCTCGGAGCCGGCCGGCAGCCCCCCGGGGGGGGGGGGGGGGGGAAAGAAGGCAGGGAAGGAGGCAGGGAGGTCCCCGCTCCTCCTCCGGGGGCAGCGGAGCTGTTTAAGCCGGGCGTGGAAAAGGGGGGGGGGGGGGGGGAAATAGCGGCGAGGCGTGGCGGCTGGCAGGGCTCTCGCTGGGGGCTCTCTCTCTCCAAGCTGTGTTGGCCCGTAAGAGCTCTCTTTCTGGAAGAAAAAAAAATAAATGAGATTTTAATTTTAAGGGAGAGCGTGGCAAGGGCTGAGCGCGGCGTGCACGGCCTCGGTGCCTCCGCAAGGACGGGGCTCCTCCGGCCTCCGCTCCCCACCCCATGCAGACCCTTGTAGGGTCCCACCGGGGCACCACAACTCATCCAGCAGCCCCCAGCCCATCCAGACCCTCGTAGGACCCCACCAGGACACCACAGTTCATCAGCCCCCAGCCCCTCGCAGGGTCCCCGGCGTTAGCGTTGCCCTCCCGGTGACATCCCCACTTTCACCTCCGTGCCCAAACTCGAGGCTTCCAGTCCCTTTTCCATGTGCTTTTGGATGACTTTTTTTTTTTTTTTCAAAAATGAAAGGATTTTCGTCTGCCGGGGGAGCTTCACTGCGCCAGGTCAGCAGTAACAAGAATTAAATGAACAGCAGCGATGCTCCGCTTGGGTTTGTTTCAATATATGGTGAATGCAGCCCCACTTCGTCCCCTTCTAGCCTAAGTGCTTTAGGGCAGGGATCACAGGCAGACCAACACGACACCATCAGGCTCCACTCAGGACCCCCAACCTAATCTCTCGAGTGAGGTAATTTGGCAGATGAGGATTATTTAGTATCAAAGATAAAACAAACCTAAAACAATCACTGAGAGAAAAAAAAAAAAAAAAAAAAAAAAGGCATCTCTGGGCGCAAGCCAAGCCCCTGGCTCTTCTTTTTCGTGCTAAAAATAAAGAACAACTCACACGGCGACGGCTGCCGCTCGGGCAGGGGCTGGTGGCGAACGTGCAACTGTCGGTGCAAGGTGTTTATCTCGGGGACGTGTCCCAGACACTCGAGGGAAAGCTCTTTGGACATCGCGGGGCGCCCTCTGAGCTGGGCAGCCAGAAGAAATGTGTATTTCTGCGAACCACGAAAGAAGTGCCGGAGAGAAATCAGCTGGGATTTTAATATTTTAATCCGAAATTATTAGGACAGGAAGGGGTCATCGCCCACTAGTTGGATTAAAAAAAAAATCTATCTAAAATTGCCTACTTTAGGACAGTTCTTATTGATGCGTGTATGTATTTATGCAGTGAAGTACCTTCTCCACAGCGCCCGAGCTGGAGCCAAAAGCTTCCGCTGACAATTACGCTCCGCAATTTACTCCCGAGCTCCGCAGGCTGAGGTTTCCGAGTCGCCTGGGCACTCGCTGGAAGTTATTATGGACGTTAACGCACGGGGGGGTGAGGACAGGTGCCTGGGGGAGCCCGTGCCCGGCTCAGGAGGCACGTCTGGAGGCGGCTTCGCTCAGCACAGACGTGCTGCCGCAGCACGGAGGGGACAGCCCCGCGCTGCCGTGCCATGGGGACACGTGCTGGTGTCCCCTGGGTGGCAGGAGGGGGGCTGGGGAAGATGTCCTGGCTGGGCTGGAGCCTCCTGCTCTGGGGGGGGGGGCCAGGATTGGTATCGGGGCCAACCTCAGTGCTGTCCTTGGGGGAGATTCAAGGCGCCTTCTCCAGTCTCAAGCTGCCGTGGTCGCCCTTCACCCCTCACAGATACCTGTCAGGGCCAGCCCGCATCCCTCAGACCACCCCTCACACCCCTTGGCCACCCCTTACCTCCTCCTGATGGCCCCTCACACCCGTGGCCACCCCTCATCTCCTCATGAGTGCCACATACACGCCATGGCTGCCCCTTCTGACCCCTGGCCATCCCTCACCCCCCACGGCCACCCCACATCACCTCATGGCCACCCCTCACACCCCATGGCCACCCCTAATCCTTCATGGCTGCCCCTCACACCCCACAGCCACCCTTATCTCCACACGACCACCCCTCAGACCCCACAGCCACCCTCCCCTCCTCGTGACCATCCCTCACGCCCCATGGCTGCCCCTCACACCCCACGGCAGTCCTCATCTCCTCATGACCACCCCTCACACCCCATATCCTTCATGGCTGCCCCTCAGACCCCACAGCCATCCTCATCTCCTCACGACCACCCCTCACACCGACGACTGCCCCCGACACCCCACAGCTGCCCTCCTCTTCTCATGACCACCCCTAATCCTTCATGGCTGCCCCTCAGACCCCACAGCTGCTCCCATCTCATGACCATCCCTCATGCCTCCTCTCCTCACGACCACCCCTCACACCCTGTGGCAGCCCCTAATCCTTCATGGCCACCCCTCAGACCCCACAGCTGCCCTTTTTTCCTCACAGCTGCCCCTCACAGCCCATGGCCACCCCTAATCTTTCATGGATGCCCCTCACAGCCCCCAGCCGCCCTCATCTCCTCATGAGCACCCCTCACAGCCCATGGCTGCCCCAAATCTTTCATGGCTGCCCCTCACACCCTACAGCTGCCCCCCTCCCCTCATGACCACCCCTCACACCTATGGCCACCCCTAATCCTTCATGGCTGCCCCTCAGGCTCCCCAGCTGCCCTTATTTCCTCATGACAACCCCTTGCGCCCCATGGCAGCCCCTAATCCTTTGTGGTCACCCCTCAGACCCCACAGCCACCTACCTCTCCTCACGACCACCCCTAACACCCCATACCCACCCCTAATCCTTCACGGCTGCCCCTCAGACCCCCCAGCTGCCCTTATTTCCTCATGACAACCCCTCGCACCCCATGGCTGCCCCTAATGCTTCATAGCCGCCCCTCAGATCCCACAGCTGTCCTCCTCTCCTCACAACCACCCCTCACACCCCATAACCGCCCCATATTCTTCATGATCCCTCCTCAGACCCCACAGCCACCTTCACACCTCACGACCACCTCTCACACCCTACGGCTGCCCCTAATCCTTCATGGATGCCCCTCACAGCCCCCAGCCACCCTTATTTCCTCACAACCACCCCTCACACCCCATGGCTGCCCCACATCCTTCATGGCTGCCCCTCAGACCCTCCAGCTGCCCTTATTTCCTCATGACGACCCCTCACACCCCATGGCTGCCCCAAATCCTTCACTGTTGCCCCTCAGACCCCACAGCCACCTTCCTCTCCTCATGACCACCCCTCACACCCCATGGCTGCCCCAAATCCTTCATGGCCACCCCTCAGACCCCACAGCTGTCCTCTTACCTTCATGACTACACCTCACAGCCCATGGCTGCCCCATATCCTTCATGGCCAAACCTCACACTCTACAGCTGCTCCCTCATACCTGTGGCCACCCCTTAAGACCCCACAGCCACCCTTATCTCCCCACGACCACCCCTCACACCCCATGACTGTCCCATATCCTTCATGGCCACCCCTCACACCCCACAGCTGCCCTCCTCTCCTCACAGCCGCCCCTCACACCCCATGGTCACCCCTAATCCTTCATGGCTGCCCCTGAGACCCCCCAGCTGCCTTTATTTCTTCACAACCAGCCCTCACACCCCCATGGCTGCCCCATATCCTTCATAGCCGCCCCTCAGACCCCACAGCTGCCCTCCTCTCCTCACGACCACCCCTCACACCCCATAACTGCCCCATACCCTTCAAGAGCCCTCCTCAGACCCCCCAGCCGCCCCCCGCTCCCCACACCCCCCCCCTCACATCCCATAACCACCCCATATCCTCCATGACCCCTCCCCAGACCTCATAACGCCCCTCACACCCCATGGCTGCCTCCCCCCCCACTCCCGGCGGTTGCTGGCGCGTGCCCCCCGCCCCTCCCGGCCCCGCCCCGCCCCGCGGGCACGCCGCGCGCCCCCCCGCGCGCGCTGACTACGTGCTGTTCCCCACGTGGAGGCCGCGCGCGCCCCCCGGCCAGGGAACAGCCCGCGCCTCACGTTCGCGCCCCCGCCAGCCAGGAGGCGAGGGGAGGGGGGAGCTCAGCCAATGGGCGGGCGGCCGAGGGGCGGGATGAGAACCCGGAGGGACCAATAGGAAGGGACGGCGCGGAGAGGCGGCCAATGGCAGCGCGTCCCGCGGGGGAAGCCCCGCCTTCCGGCGCCTCAAGCGGGGCTGCGGCCGAGCGAGGCGCCAGTGCGGGGCGGGCGGGTGGAGGTGTAGGGGTATTGCTGCTCTTCTCAGCTACCCACGGGCCTCGGCTCGGTGCCCGCCCGTGAGGGGAGCGGCGGGGTTGAGGGCTCCCGGGGCGGCTCCTGCGGGTTTCTGGCTCGGCTTGGCGGTGTCCTGTAGGAGATGGATCGGGGACGACGGCTCCCGGGCCGGGGAAGGGGCTCCTGAGGCGAGCCCCTGTCAGGGCCCTGCTGAGGGAGGGAGGGAGGGAGAGAGGCCGGCGGCTCGCCCTCAGCGCTCTGTGGGGGCGGTGTTTGGATTATTTCATTAAAAAAGGGAAAAAAATCCGGCTTGAGGGAAAGATTACTGTTCATTTATTTATTTATTTTAAATGTCTCCACTTGGTTCTTTTCAGAAGGCGCGGTGGCTGTGGCAGGAGCTGTGTCCTGGCAGCGTCAGACAGCGCCCTTCAAAAGGCTGGCTTACGAGCCACTAAAAAAAATGCATAAATCTGTGTGAATAATTAGTTGCACTGATGAAATCTCTACCCTAAATTGAGTACAGTACTTCAAAGACCTTGAAAAGCTCTCACCTTTCGAGATATGTTTATATAAAATACATATAATGATCTCTTCAGGTTTAGGGATTCTCATTTTACTAATTCTGCCTTTATTGAAACAGTTTGGGGTTGAGGTCAGATGAAATCTTAGCTGAAATTAAACTGAAGAACCTGAGCCAGAGCTCACGCTGAAGAGAATTAGAATAATATGTGTTTAAAACTAAGTGTTTGATATAGTTGTAGTATTATATACTGTTTAATAGTAAGATGGAGGCAGTATGCGTGTGAAATCTAGCAGTTAAGCAGCACAAATGTGTAGTCCTGGGCAGTTAATTGCTTTTTATACCAATGACATGAAACATGAGCAGTGCAGGCACGTAAAGCTCATCGACGTGTCGATGTGCCTGGCCCCCAGACAAGGTCCACCTCTGCCTTTGGAGCTGCTGCTCCTGCCTGACCGCAGCTGAGGCCGCGAGCAAGTAAGTGCTCTGGTGGTGAGAGAGTGTCACAGGAGCAGCCTTTGAAATTGAGCACTGAGATCATTTCGTGCAGGGCAGAGAGCTTCCCTGCAGTTAATGGCCCACTTTTAATCTGAAGAACATCAGCCTATCGTGTTTAATAGCACTCATGCACCCTGAATCCATTAATTTGTTCAGTCCCTTTTGAACTCTTAATTTGCTTGCTCTCCGCGACGCCCTGCCCTAGCAGGTTCACCTGTGGCCGAAGCGCGACGTGAAAAACTTGCTTCATCTTGTTTGCCTTGGGATTTCTTCGGTGTCCCCAGCTTTTGTCTTAACCGTACGCTGCGTAACTATTCTTTAGTCTTCCTTGCAGTATCCATGACTCAGGAGCTCTTTATCAGATTCTTGCTGCCTGCCCCACCAAGTCACGTAGTTTGTGAGCGTCCTCGGCTTTTTGGTCTCCTTGTGAGGGAACTGACTTCTGGTGCTCCGGATAACCCTTCCCTGTGTCATCAGAACATGGCTCTGATTTAAGCAGCAATGTAAAAACGTTTGCTATTTTGGTTTCTGTTCCTTTCAGAATTGCTGCCAGTGCTGGGTTTGGCTACTGCTGAGTTTTAACCAGTGATCTCTTGGAGCTATCGACAATAACCCCCAGATCTCTTTTCCTGAGAGGTAATAGCTGAAGCTATCAATGATAACCCCGAGAGGCAATAGCTGAGTTAGAGCCTGTAACTCTGTGTATGATTAATTTTTCCAAGATGTGTTACTTATTGACTTTAAATCCCATCTGCCGTTGCATCCCCTCATCACGCCGGCTGTGCGATCTTTTCCCTGCTTCTGGGCACGAGTATTTGGGTTAATTTTGCCCTGCCTGTAAACGTTGTCACCTCACCACTCCCTGTTCGTTTGTAACCGTGCTGGCCAGCAGATAGCCTGCTCCAGATGCGTGAGGGATCCCATCTGTTAACCTCTTTCCTTAGGGAGCAGACACAAAACTGCTTATTCCTGCTCCAGGATTTTTAAAAAAATTAACCAGTTACCTACGAGAGAGGTTTGATCTCCTGTCCCCAAAATCTCGGTTTCTTAGAATCGGTCAGGGAATCTTGGTGAATCTCCATGAACACCGAAGTGAAAAGTTCCAGTATTTTGTGATGATTGAGCCTGTTGTATGGAGGTAGAACTAAAATATGCTGATTTCTCTTTTCCTGACTTTACACTGTCCCCTAGCACAGGGTTCCTATGTCTCTGTGTATGCAGTGAACGACTTACCCAGTTCTTAAAATTGTTGTGCAACACTTTAGGAAAAAAAAAAACAGAATGGAAAGGAAAACCCTGTACGTAAAACCGTGTCTGCAGGACGATCGTTAGTCACAGCTTTAATTTCAGTTAATATTAAAAGTTTAGTTTGCCTCTAACAGCGCCGAGCAGTTGAGTAAGCTCGTCTGGGTTTTACCTACCCACTGCTCTGCCCGGCGTTTCGCTTTGGCCTCTGTCCCTCAGCCTCAAGAGATTATTCATTTCTGAGTACACAAGCTCAGGATAAACTGCTTAACTGACATTTTGAGTCTATTAATATCACTCATTTCGTTTTGGTACGCGACGAAGCGGGGCCAAGCCACCACTACCAAATTAACCAAACAAAGGGGAGTTGTTTTATTTCTTTATTTTCTTATTTTTAACCAAATCCTGCTGTGTCGTTGATGTTGTAAGGGAACCAACGTGTGCTGTGACCTGAGCAACTCCAGAGTGGGAAAATCGGGGTCTCAGTCTTAAAGTGATTCTTTGCAGTCTTGTTGCAAGCCATTGGAATGTGATTTATGTATTTTTAACCTCCTCAGCTTGTGGGATCAAGTCATTTGGGGAAGAAATGTGAGGAGGAGAAAATTAAGTAAATTTCTAGCTGCCACACTTGGAGAAAACCGTGACGTTTTCCTGAGAGGCACCCTCCACGGCTTCGGATGCTGCCAGCTGCATTTCCTGGGACAGAAACTCGTCTTCCTGAAGGAGGACGTCGTGATGCCTCGTGCAGGTTTGCTACCTGTCCTTGCTCTCGCTCTTGTTCCCAACTCGAGGGTCTGCAGAAGAGCTCGATGCCTCATGCGATACCCAAATGCCTCCTGTTTTGGCTCACGTTTAGAGATTTTGCCGAAAATCCTGGCCTTACGAAATCCAGCAGGATTTGGGAGGGTTTCTCTTATTTTTTTTTTTGTCTGTATTGCCCTCAACATCAAGAACGGTGTGAGTGAGTTCAACAGCACTGAGGTCTCGAACCACTGACGTGGTCTGGCCACATCCGTGCTATTGAACGTGGATTTTTTAGCCCCTCAAAAAGAGTTTCTTCATCCCCTGCTCCGTTCCCTTGCTCTGGAACGGGGCTGTATATTTCTGTAACCAGCTCTTTAAAACCCCCGAAGCTTTCTAGGAGCGAGGGGTGATGGCTGCGGCCGTCCTGAATATTTTCCATGTGCGCCTCCCGCTCAGGAGGCACCCGGGCGCGTTCCTGCCTTGAAAAACGAGGGCGATCCCACGATTACATCAATCGTGTCTCAACGGGACCTTCTGCGAGCAGTTCACTGCCTCCTTGAAGCGAGGCTTCCAAAACCACTTGGTGCAGGCTGGGAGGGCTTTCGTCGTGACCACGCAGAGGGATTTACCTCCTCGCTGCGGCTTCTGGCGAGCCGAGAGCGGCGAGGGGAAGCCGTGCCCGAGCCCTTTCTCCTGTAAGTGCCCGGATTTGGGGCACCTGCCTCTCTTGTCTTGGTGTTGCAGTCTTAATTTCTTCTGATGTCTAGAAAAGCTTTAATTGGGCCATCAGCTGATGAAGTTCTTGCATGCCGCTGCTGTGATGAGGGTTTCTTTTATGGCTGCTGTTCTTTTTGTTCTGCCTTACGGACTTTTTTATTATTTCTTTTCAGCTCGAGCAGGGCAGTTATTTCACTGCGCCCGTTACAGTGCTGACACGAGAGCTGGCGCTCCGAGCCTTGTGCAGTTTAAAGCACTTCTGACAGCTCCTCCACGCGGGAACACGCTGGGTGCTGAGCAGGACGTGTGGAGGTGCTCGAGAAGACAAACCTCAAAAGGAACCGATCGCTGCTGCAAGCACAGCTTAAAACAAATCCTTTTGTTTTGGGACGTGGGGGTTGTTTCAAAACGAAGAAGGGATTTTCTAGCTTGTTGGCCACGCAGAGCGCAGCAGTGGGCTTCCCGGCTGCTTGCCCTTTGCGGTGCTGGGGCTGTCACCAGGTTTTTTAGAGCTGGGTTTTCACCGAAGTCACCAAAAGGGACGGTTTTTGTCCAGGTTTTGTCCCACGCAGCGCAGCTGGGCGCATCTCTCCCGGCGGATGCAGCTCGCGAATCGAAAAAGTTCGGTGTCTTATCCTGCTGGAAGCAGGAAAATGTTTGGAAACGTGATGCGAGCGCTCCCTGAGAGCCTGAAAAAAACCTACTGGGGTCAAGCAAAAGCCACGGAACGTGTCTGTGGTTGCACAAACAGCCTCGCACACAGAGCTCGCACAGTTCCCGGTTCTGGCATGCCCGACGCCGGGGTGTTGCACACTGGGGGCTGACGCGGCAGCAGATGGTTAGCCCTCCACCCCCCTCTTCCCACCATCCTCGCTCCTAAAATGAAAGCTGGGTGCGTTTTGGACCTACGCTGCCTCTCGGTGCCCCCTCGCCACCCCTTTTTTTTTTTTTTTGGCACCATGGATTTCCAGCTCGTGGCAGGCTCCTCTGCTCGGCTCAGCGTTGGTGCCGCTGGAAATTCCCGGCTCTTTTGGGTGCACTGGCACAGCAGAGCCTCCCCTCCCCGCAGCCGGGAGAAGCCAAGAGGGGAAGAGACACTCACGAGGTTTCCTCTTCTGCTCTTTGCCTCCTTATGTTTTTTTTTCTCTTTTTTAAAACTCTGGCCTGTTTGCTTTTTTTTTTTTTCCCTCCTTTGCCTTTAACTCTTTGCTTTCACTCCCAGCACTGCTTTTCCCTTCGTGGCACCAACCCAGCTTTGGCAAATTCTCGAGCACCCTTTAATACAAGTCCTCTGCCAAGTGTACCTTGTTTTTGTTTTGTTTTTTCTTGCTAATCTTGGCTAATTTTGGAAGCTGAGCGGATCCAAGCTGCTGAAATGTGTCGCTCCTAGGAAAAAGCCAAGGCACCAGGGGCTGTGCCGTAGATCAGGCTGATGGAAACGAGCTGGAGCTCCTCCACGGGGTGGGCAGCCCAGCATGGCCGTTTTGGGGGAAATTGTCTTTTTTGGGGAGCGTGATGAAGATCTGCTGGGGCTCAGTAAAGCCGTTGAGGTCTTGGTGCTGCTCCCTGAGCAGCTTTTTGGGACCTCAGGCGTTTATTCTCGGGCCTGTCTGTGTAAACCCCGACCTGCCTGTCCCTGCAACCCAGGGCTCGTTCCCCAGCCAGCCCTGGCTCTTCTCCGCTTCATTCAAAAGAGAAAATAATTAACCGCCTTGTCCTTTGACATAACACCTGCCGCCTGCCGGTGTTATGACGTGGCCTGGTGCCTGTTTGTTTTTCCCACCCACGGTGTTTTTGGGGTGGGATCTCTTCCTCTGCCCCCGTCCCTTTGGTGGCACCGGTGTTTGCGAGGTCCTCTCGTCCTGGCCTTCCCCTTCTGCACGCCTCCCTCCACCCCAAATGGCTTCGCTCCTTCCCTGGGGAACTTCAGAAGCTCACGCCGCCCTCCTCCTGCCTGGGTTGCATCTCTTGGGCAGCAAAATACGGAGAATATTCCCCGAACCGCCCACCTTTGGCTTTGGTGGGGTCTCCCCGGGCGTGCTAGTGGGCCACCAGCCCCCTGCAGCATCCCTGCTCGCTGCTGGGGCTCTCATACCTTCCTCGGGTCGCGTGCTGCGGAATCGGGGTGAGATGCTGCAGGAGATGTGGGGCTTGGCTGGTTTTTTTCTTTCTGCTCATTTCTCACAGAAACAATTGAATTTTTGCCCTCTTTTTAGGACGGATGCTTTGGTTGCCCAGAGGGACAGCAGAGAAGGGGAACCCTGAGTGTTTTCCCATCCCGATTCGACTACAGACCAGGAAAATCCCCATCTCTGCTGCTTCAAGAACACCAATCAAGTCTGGAGAAGCCAAAACCGAATAGTTCCAGCAAAACCCGATGAAGAAAACCTTCTTCCGTGCAGGTTTGCCCTTTCTGTTGGTGGGTGAAATGCTCTAAGTGGTCCTGCCTCTCCGTGACGCTCAGGGAGGTGCCGCTGGCTTCACCTCCCCACCCCAGCACTAACGAACCCATGGGTTAATGCTTATTAGGGGCCAACGCACGCGGCCCCAGTAATTGTGGGGGCACCGCAGATCCTTCCGCCACCTCATTTCTTTCCGTTATCGCCCAGTGACCACGGGGGACCTGGCCCAGGTTGGGACGGACCCGAGCCAGCCCCAGCAGCTTGCTCTGAGCCTTCGGGAGATTTAATTTTGCCAGACTCTGCTGAAATTGAGCAATCCCTCGGTGCTCGCCGCCTGCCCCTTTCCCGGCGCTGGAGCGGCTCTCAGGCGCCTTTCTGCACAGCGCTGACCCCGCCGCGCTCTAGCTGCTTGTTCGAGCGGTGTTTCCTCTTTCCTCATCTCTTTTAAGGGTATTTCCCCCAATTTTGGCTCACACATGCTTTTCACGCAGCTGTAAGCGGCTTCACCACCCCTTCACGTGCTGGGCGGGCAGCAGGACTCGGACACTGCAGGCGTCATCACCAAAATGACCCCGAGAGAAGAGGACTATGGGCTCTTTCTTTTGGCCTTTCTTCTCCATTTTTACCGTTCCATTTCGGCTCACGAACTGAGAAGGGAAAGCTTCGGCTTTAACAGTCATTGATAACTCAGAAAGCAAGGTGCTAGCACCGGGTGCTGGAGCTTTTTGCTGGTGCAGCCCCAAAATGGGGGCTCAGCCGCACGCTTTGGGTTTCGGTGGCCTCACGAGCGTGGGTTTGGCTGCAGCAGCGCTGCTGGGGACGGGGCAGAGCTCAGCGCTGCGGCCAGGGACGGAGAGACGTGGGATAAGGGTCAGCACCCAGGCTGGGTGCTTGGATCCTGGGTGCTCGGATATTCAGAAGACGCTTGGATCTTCGGTGCTCGGATGCTCAGACATTTGGATCTCGGATGCTCAGATCTCGGATATTTGGATTCTTGGATGCTCACATGTTCAGATCTCAAATGCTCGGATGCTGGGAAGCTCAGATCTCGGATCTCAGATGGTTGGATGCTCAGATCTCAGATGCTTGGATCTCGGATGCTCAGATCTTGGATATTCCGATTCTTCGAAGCCCAGATGCTCGGATCTCAGATCCTGGATGCTCAGATGCAGGGCAGAAGTTGGCCACCGTTGGGAAGGGGAATTTAAAACTTCATTCGCTTGCAAGTGCAAAATCACCCGTGCTTTTCCTCCGCGCAGACAGCCCAGCTGGCTCACCCTGTCCCAGACAGCCGGGATGGGAAGGATGCGGCCCCCACCTGCTCGGCACCGCGGTGCCCGTGGGGTGGCTCCAAGGGGTGCTGCCGGCAGCACCCATGGGCAGGTGAGACTATAGGGAGGTGGGCGAGCTTATAGGAAGGCAGGTGAGCATATAGCAAGGCAGACGGACGTATAGGAAGGCAGGTGAGTGTCTGGAGGCCGACGAGCACACGGGAAGGCAGGTGAGCGACACCAGCACGTGCCGGAGGTGGTTATCTCAGGGCTGCAAATCGTGCCGTGCCCGTGGATTTGTTGGGCATTTGCCCCCAGCGAGCAGATGCCGAGCCTGGCACGGCCCTGTGGAGGCACCACAGTGCTCCGTGGGGCAGCTCCGGTGACACCCAAGCAAAGGGATGAGCAAAAATCCCCAAATTCCTCCAGCTCTGAGCTCCCCAGACCTCGTCTCGCTGCTGGGGCCGTGCCGAAGTGACTCACGCCGCCGCTCGCCGCAGCACGCCGCCAACTATCAACACGTGAAAATAGAAACGTCCCCGGCTCCCGCGCCAGGAATAACGTCGAAGGCTTTTTCTTTTTTTTCTTTTTTCCCCTTTCAAGTGAAATCCTTTTCTGTCCCGCCTGACTCAGCCCCAGCACAACCGCTGTGCGGAGGCAAAGTAAAACCTAGCCTGGGGGCAGGGGGACGTGGTGCTGCATCCCCGTGGGATGCAGTTTGGCATTTTTTTTTTGGTGGGGGGGAAAACTCTGGAGCAAGGCAAGGGGATGCCTCGGACCTGAGCAGGGGATTGTAGTTGTGCGGGGATGTCCCGGCAGCGCGTGCAGGAGTTATCTCGGCCGCTCCACGTAACCGCTGCTCTCCACACGCGCTGCTCCCGGCCTCCTGGGGCTGCTGTCCGTCCTTCAGGGGGAGATAAGCCGGGTCCCGTCTCTATCGGGGCAGCTCACGCCTGGGGTCGAGCAAAACCCGGTGCTGCTCCCCCTGCCAAAGGACCCGGGGAGGGAGCAGGGTGCGGGACCTGCGTCGGGCAAAGGGATTAAAACGCCAACGAGGGAGAATTCACACCTCCCCCCCCCATCCACAACCCCTCGCTGCTGGGAAGAAAAACCACGCTCTGGGTGTTTTCCTCGATGTTTATAGAGAGGAAAGGGTGCACGGAGAGGAGGAGATGAATTAATGTATCCCCTTCACCTGCCAGCTGGCATCGCCGTGTCCCGAGCTTCTCCAAAAAGCAGCCACACGTTTCCCTCCCGCATCCCCCGGCGTTGCAGGCAGCACCGAGCCGATGCCACCTTCCCCGTGGCACTCGTCGCCCATCTTGTACCCGAACTGAGGACACCAGGTCCATCCCACGGGGCATCCAGTGCCCCACCAGCCCCGGGAGATGCTCCACACCTACCCGGAGCCAACAAACCCCACCACAAACCTTGCGCGAGCCACCCAGGCTCAAAACTCCTTCCGAAATACCTCCGTCCCATCCTACAGCTCATCGAAACGTTTCTCCGGCAGCGCTGGAGGTGCTTCTTCCTCGGGCTCGGGGCCGTTGCTGGCCGGTGAGTCCTGCGGTGCGCGGGGCGCTTTGCGCACGCGGGCGTACACGGGGCAGGGGCTGCCGTCGCCGCACGGCTCCTCCTGGACGACCAAGCCCTGCCCGGGGTCCCCGCCGTCCCCGATGGCCCCCGTGGCACCGCAGGGCTTCTTCAGCCCGGCGCTGAGCTTCCTGGATTTGTAGCGGATGCTTTCATAGACGGGTCCCTCGGCATCCTGCGGCGGCTCCGCTGCGGGGGTTTGGGGATCCCCGGGCACGAGCGGGAGCTGCCGGTGCCGCAGGAAATCTGGGGTCCTCGGGGTTGATTTGGGGGACGCGTGGAGGGGAGGGGGCCCGAGGACACCCGGGTCCCCCAAACTGGTGCCATCTGCCCTGCTGCAAGAGGCGGTGCCTGCAGGGAGGGAGAGGGAGAGGCTGAGCGGGGGGGCGCCCCGCTAATTTGGGGATAAAATATCGATAATGAAACAGGATGAAATGAGAGCTTTGGAGCGCTGGGGCTGCGGCCGCCTTCCCGCGCCGCTCCTGCCGCCGCTCCAATATTTATTTAAGCGGGAGGCTCCGCTCCCTGCGCACGATCTGGCAACGGCCGGAGCTGGCAGAGCGCGGCACCGAGCCGGTTGGTTCGCTCGGAAGACGAAGGAGGCTCTGGAAGACGTCTTGGTGTGCAGCCCAAAGTGGGCACCCCAACACCAGCACCCCAACACCAGCAGCCCGACGCAAGCATCCCGTCCTGGGCACCCCATCCTGCGCACCCCAACGGACTGGGGCATCGCATTTGGGGTTTCCCCTTCTCCCTCCTACGTCGATAAAGCAGGGAAATGCAGCCAGCAGGGGCAGGGACGGGGTGCTGGGGTGCTGGTTGCTGTGACCCCGTCCGCACCAGGCTCAGGGGGAAGGCACCGGGAGCCTGGTGTGGGCATCTCACAGCTCAGCCACGGACGGGCGGCGTGGTGCGAGGGGTGCCCAGGCCCTGGTGATGTGGTTTCTCCCCTCGGAGCTCTGCACGTTTTTTGTGTGGTTTTTTTGTTTGTTTGTTTGTTTTTTAAAGCTTTCTCCTTTTCTCCCCTGCAGAAGGACGTTGGAAAACAACCCACGGGGAGGAACCGGCACCTCCCGGGCGGTTTTGCTGCCGTGGTGAAATTTTGGGAGCCGCGGGGCCGGAGCCGCATGGGGCAGCGGGCGGCTCAAAGTCCCGCAGGAGCCCCGGAGCTCCTCCAAGTTCATCGACCGAGCAAATCATTAACGCTCCCGGCCCAGCGCCCGCCTCGCCGCGGCTGCGCCCCGGGGACCTTCGGACCTGTCGTTGTCCCCATGCCATGTCCTACCTGCTGGCAGTGCTGCTCCCCCCTCGCTGGGGCCTGGCTCTGAGAGCTTCACCTGCAGCAGAAACCAGCGGCCACTCGTGGATCCCCCCCGGCCACTCGTGGATCCCCCCCGGCCGCTCGTGGATCCCCCCCGGCCACTCGTGGATCCCCCCGGCCACTCGTGCACCCCGTTTTTGGGGCGCGCTGGGCTCGGTGCGCCCCCAGGGGTCCCGTCCCTCTCCTCCCCGACCCCCCCCATCCCGCAAAGCCGGGACCCCCCCCGGGGGGGGGGGGGCTGCCGCTGTCGCCCCCCCCCCGGGGGGGGCCGGTTTTTTTTGGGGGGTTGGGGGGGGGGGGGGGGGAGGGGGATGGATCCTCGAGGCCGTTCCCCGAGCTGTCGCTGGGGGGCTGTCCAAGCCCGTGTGACAGCCTTGGGGACAGCGACAGCGGGCCGCGATGCCTGCAAACGGCCCTTCGTTTTGGGGGAAAAAAGAGGAGATTTGGTGCATTGAGCCGGGAGGAAGCTGGGGACAAAGTGCTGTCCCCTCGGCCTGGTATCACCTCCTATAGGGATGGACGGGACGGATTGTCACCGCAGCGCGGCGGTGGGGACGAGGGGACACGGAGGGGACGAGGGGACACGGAGGGGGCCGTGGCGAAGCCCCCCCGGACCTCACCACGCTCAGCACCCCGGGGCTCGGCTCCTCTCTCCCGGCAGCCCGGCTGGACCAGCGCCCGCTCGCCCTGCGGAAGGATGCGGCCACCGTCAGCGTCCCCGCGGCCACCGCCGGGGACACGACGGGCGAAAAGCCGGGCGTCGAACGAATCCCCACCTCCTGCTTCAGCAGGGATTTGGGCGTGGGGGGAGTTAATTGGATGTGTTAATAACGGCCTTGCCAAAATCGCCCCCCCCCCGGCCCCCAGGGCACCTACCTGGGGAAGAAGGCGCAGAGGAGCAGCAGCAGCAGGAGCCCTCCGGGGACGGCGATGGCCAAGCCCCACGGTGGCACCGGGGCCATCGAGGAGGAGCTGGGGGGGGGGGAGCACGGGTCAGGCTGGGCTTTGGGGTCTGGGGGTGCTCACAGGGTGGGGAGCACCCACCAAGCATTTCCCACAGTTGTGTTTTTTTTTTTTTTTTTTTTTTTGCAGGATTCCCATCCTTTATCCCCACCGAGATGCTCCGTCCCTCCCCAGCTCGGCCTGCGGAGGATTTGGGGTGGGTTGGGGACACCCAGAGCTGGCACCCGAGGGTGCCGGGTGCCCGCGGGCTCCAGGAAGCCGTGCCCCGTCCCGGATTGCTGGCATAGCTGCGCCGTGACACGGCGGCGGCACACCCCGGCTCGCCCCACGGCTTTCGGTCTTGCTCAAAAACCCCGGCTCTGGGGGCTGCTCTCCCCTCCGTGGTGATAAATACGTGGGGGGACAAAACCGGCTGGAGCAAGGGGTTGCATCCCTGCTGCACCCCACATCCCTCCTGCATCCCCCCCCCCCGCGCCCCGCTGCATCCCTGCCAGGCTCTTCCGACCCCCCCCATTGATCCCACAAGGCTGCCCTCCCCCCCCCCATCAAACCCCTTTCCATCCTCCCCCAAAGCCCTGCCCCATCTCCCACCAAAGCCCTGCCTAGCATTCGCTTGGGGCCCCCCCAGCGGGGAGGTTTTTGGGATGGGAGCCCGGCAAAAGGGGGCCGGGAGCTGTGGAACAGGCTGAGCCCGCTCTGCCAGCCCGGACCCGGCCCTTCCTGGGTGCTGGCAGCGCCGTGCTGACCCCCCCCCCTCCGTGCCCGGAGCACCCTGACCACGGTGCCAGGTTCTTAATGGGGTGGGGGGGGGGTGGATCGTCCCCTTGCTTGGCTGCTGCGAGCGTCCTACAGCAGTGCCACCACCCCCGGGGCTCAGCACCACAATGGGTCACAGCCCAGAGGTGGTTTTTCCTCCAGCACAAGGTGAATCGGGGGGATGGGGGGAGGGGGGGTCACCCTAATTGTCACTCCAGTCTAACCCTGGGGCACAAAGCGGGGTGACTGCCTCCTCCCACCCTGCCTCAGTTTCCCCAGCTGCGTGCTGAGACCGACCCGACAGTGCCCGTGCCCCCCCTAACCCAACCTGGGGCACCCCAAGGCTTTGGACACCCCTCGTACCCCCCCCCCAGGGGTGCAGAGCCGCTCACCTGGGTGCCGTGGGACCCCCGGGGCGCTGCGGGTGCCGCCGGCTGCTCGCTCGGCTCAACTTTGGCCAGGAGCCGTGGGTGGCACCCGCCGCACCCCGGCGGCCTCCCGCGCCTCGCCCGGCCCCGCAGCACGCTGCCAGCTGCCGTGGGTGTGCACAGGGAGCCCCCTGCCCCTAAACCGGCACCTCAGGAGGGTCCGGAGCCCCCCCAGGTGCTGTGAGACCCCCTCGGTGCTGCTGTGAGGACCCTCTGCCCGCTCCCCCCCGGGCCATGCCTGGGCACCCGGCTCTTAGCCAGCTGCTCTGGCCCCAGTGCCAACCACGTCCTGGGGACCCGACTGTCCTCGATGTCCTGCTGGGCTGGATCCCCTTCTGTCCAGGATCCCCAGCTCTCCTGGGGCCCTGTCCTTCCTGGATCCCAAAATGTCCTGGATGCGGCCAGTGTGGACCCCCCTCCATCCCAGATCCTCTCTGTCCCGGATCCCCTCCATCCCAGATCCTCTTCCCTTCCCTTCCCTTCCCTT
>CM021699.1:115591459-115611295 GCA_011074415.1 Stictonetta naevosa
GGACATTTTCACCCTCTGTGGCAGGGAATTTGGGACATTTTCACCCTCTGTGGCTCTCTCCCACCAGCATCCTCCCATGGGAGAGCCCCAAAACGCAACCCAAAGCTCTGGACAAGTCAAGGCAGACCGGCTCCAAAAACACAAATAACTTTTTGGCCAAGGGCTCGGATCCAGCCCCTTGCCCCGGGAAAGTGGGGCAGACCCCAAAGCCCTTTTGCACCGGGAACTTTTTGCTCCTTTTGAGCCCGCCTGGACGGCACCTGCGTGTTCTGCAGAGGGCAGCGCGACCCAGGAGTTCGGCCCCGACTTGTTCCCGGTGCCATTTCTGGGTGCAAATCCGCGATTTTCAGCCAAGCCGGGCAAATCCCATGTGGATGAAGCCTCCTCGCTGCCAAATTGCTTTACAAAAGCTCTTTGTGAAACCACAGCTTCTCTGCCTGGTTATGGAAATGGGTAGAATTTAAACTGCTTGAATTTTTCTTCCCGGTTTGGGTTGGGGACCTTAAAGCCCACCTGGTTCCAGCCCCTGCCATGGGCACGACCCCCGCCCCCAGCCCAGGCTGCCCAAATCCCATCCAGCACCCATCCCTTGGGCACTGCCAGGGTCGGGGCACCCTGGGGTGGATGTGGGTGGCTGTAGGTTGCCTCGCTTGCTTAGGGTGCCAACGGGACCCGGCTCCTTCTCCAGCCCAAGTGCCACGACACGAAGCCAAGAATTTGGGCAAGAAATGGGCTGAGAGCGCTCACGGGTGCCAAAACCCCCACCGAAATATTGCTCTTACGGAAACCAGGCTGCAGAAGATGCAGTAGCAGGGAAAGACGAAGTGCTCCACGCGAGAAGAGCACCCGGACAAGACACGGAGCCATCCCACCTGCAGGCACCGGCGCTGCCTCCTCGCCAGGTCCCACCAAACCCAAACACCCGGGGTGGAAAAGCAGCCCGGAGATTTCGGCACACCGGGCGCCGTCCCGCACCCTCCAGACCTGGGAGCGGCGGTGACACTTGACGATCCCGGCCTGCTGCCGTTGGTAATTAAGCCACGTGTCTCCAGCAGTCATTTGTCGCCCTATTTTAAGCCCGCGGGAGCTGATGTGCCATTCTGACGTTCTCGCTTAAAAATTTAACGACTTTTTAAAATTTTCCATGAGGCCGAGAAATGGATGCGGCGTTCCCTATCGCAGCTGTGCGGTGCTGCCGGGGCGCGTGGCTGGGTCTCCTCCTCCCCGGTTCCACTCTTACAGCTTTCGTATGGAATTACCTTAAAAGCAGCGTGACCGAGAGATGGTCACCTGCATTCAAAACCATCAAAAAATGCAGGAAATGGCATCTTCGGGGTGATTGGAGAAAGCATGCAGGCAGCCCGGAGGGGAGCTTTCAGCACGGCGGTGGTGCCATCGGCGCAGCCGTCCTCGGTGCGATGCCATGCACAAAAGTTGGGTTTTTACCTTTCTGTGCTTAATTGGGCTCCGAAAGGAGCAGCTCAGATGGAGGATGGTGGTGGATGCTCTCTGGGGCGCGGACTCTCCCAGTTGATATGGGTGCATCATTCGATAAGGAAACACAATCTTCTTATGGAAACATCAGCTTGGTATAAGGAAGAATGTTGGTTTTTTTTTTTCAGGGAGAATGATCAATTGCCGGCACAACCTCCCCAGAAATGTGGTGGAGTCCCCATCACTGGAGGTTTTCCATCACTGCGGGTGCCGGAGCCCTGGCACAGACTGCCCCGAGAGGGGCCGGGGGCTGCTCCTTGGAGAGCTCCCCGAGCCCAGGGCCGTGGGGCTGGGCACCCTGCTGGGGCAGGGGGGGACAGGGGCACCCAGGGGTGTCCCCAACCCAACCGTTCCAGGACTTAGGGGACTGAACAGCGTGCTGGGTGATCTCGCCTGGGCTTTCTTTTCCACCCAAGACCTCTCAGGGTCCCTTCCCACCTGGGCTGCTCTGGGAGTCTCTTGACAGCTTCTGCCAGGAACAACGCTGGGAGCAAACCCCACCTAAAAGCCAAAGGAATTAAAAGTTTTTCCCCACCCTCCCCTCATGCTTGACGGACAGGGAGACCCAACCCTTCCAGCTCTCTGGTCTGCCACAGGAAGCAGAGGGAACTCAGATTTTCAAGTTTTGGCCCTTTAGGCAGTTTTTGAGCATCGCCTCCACCCGAGCATGCCGCATTGCGCCCTGGCACCGCGGTGCTCTCAGTCATCTCCGTGCTCAGTTTTACTTTGAGAGCACGGCCCCCTCGGCTCAGTACCTTCAGGATTCATGACAGGGACGCCGAGCAGGCAGCCCACGGAGCTGGCCAAGGGGTGAGCCCTCCGAAAAATCCCTCCTGGCCTAGGTGACTCAGAGCAGCCTGGCCAGCGGCCAGCAAAGCACTCAAGCGCACGCTCAGCTTCAAGCCTGCGAGCCCTTCCCAACACCCTTCAGTGATCTGCTGGGGCAAAACCAAAGCTTTTAGCACCTTGCAGCCCTCAGCCTCTCTGGCGTATGCTATCAGTGATGGGCAAGCCTGGATTGGGGTGAAAAGCTCCTGTTTCTTCCCTCCTCTCCCCTCCGAGGGAGGTTTTGCTGTGAGCAACCCGGAGCCCAGCCACTGCAGCACGGGGACAACAGCCTGCTGCATCCTTGCAGTCCTTGGCTCATTAATTCCACGGGCCAGTTTTTGATTGTACTTTTAGGGCTTTCTTCCTTCAGCATTCGTTTAATAGAACTTTGTTTAATAGAACTTCATTTATTTAATAGACTTTAACAGAACTTTACTAGACACCGTATATGGCAAGGATATTTTGATTTTTGCGCCTTTTCTTTGCCCATTTCTGACTGACAGTATCTACATATAACAGATACCTCGATGGTTCCTTTTTCTTTAAACACAAGCCCATATGCACACGCGCATACATAGGTCCTGGTACATACGGGTGAACGAGACAGTTCCAAGCTCCTTTCTTTGCTTTGGGTTGCCACGAGCCGCGTGCAAGTCCTCCCTTTTGGTGCTGCAAATTCAGAAGAACCGGCGGGTTTGCTTCTGCTTTTAAATGCCAAAATTTAAATAATTCTAACACAGCCCGTTACTTTCCGACTTTCAGGTCCTCACCACGCTGGGCACTAAAATGCAGTGATTAAATGTCTGAATAATTTAAAGTTGAATGAACGACACAGCAAATGAATGTTCGAATTGAGCAGGGTTAAGTTAAGAATTGAAAACGAAGCAAGGCTGCTCCCAGAAAACTTCAGGAATGAAGAAAAGGCAGACAAGGGAACGCCAGGCCATCAGATCACGTTTTCCTCTAGGATCTTTCTCTTCCCTCTGCAGATGTCCCAAGCATCAGAGGACTTGGTGATAAATGTTGTGGGCTGCCAAATCCTCCCAGGTGTGGACAGGAGGTGTGTTTGTGCCCGGATGAAGGGCTGGGAAGAGCGGGGAGCCTGGCTCCACCACCAGCTGCTGGTCTTCACCATAACGTCCTTAACTGCATCTCCTAGATAAAGTTCAAATGCAAAGGGGCACACAGATGCTGAAAAACTTGGGGTTTTTAAGCCATGGTCTGCAGGAAGCCCACGGCAGAGCCGTTCATGGCAGAACCAGGAGGAGAAGCAAGCTGCTGAGCCCCTTACGCAGCAGCGCTCTGCTCTGAAAGAGGGGATGGATGCTGATGGTTTTTGGTAAGAAAAAAAAAAGTTATTCCAAAAAGACTGAGACCAAGTAGTAAAGATCCTGTGCGACAGCCTGATGATATATAAAACCTGACGGTTTTATATGAGGTGTTTTCTAGCCATGAAGAGCAGAGAGTGGGGTTGCCCATCACCTGGTAGCAGCATCGATTGGACCACGGCAGGGAAATTCCCTACGTGTTTTATGTCCAGCCTCGCTTGCGTTGGGCGAACTGGAGCAAAACCTGATGGCCACATCCCTACCAGCAAGGGAAACGCTTCCCTGGTTCTGGGCATCGTTGGCTGGTCGTGGGAGCCCTCAGCCTTTGCTGGAGTCGCTGGGAGGTGCGGAGAGGGCAAAACCAAAGCCTTGGTTTATGTTGGGCAGCCCAATTCCACCTGAGCGTGAAGCAAAACCCCAGACCTGTCGTATCAAAGGGCTTAGGGAAAACACCACCAGTCCCCATCCCGCAGGACACAGAGAAGCTGCGATCGTTTCATGCGCTCATGGGAACAAGGATGCTGAATATCTCTTTGGGCAGGAAGATGTTCGTGCATGTAATTCACTGCTCTGTGAAACCAAAGGGCAAAATCCGAGCTCTGCTCTTGTTTTAAACAGCAGAAATCATCAGAAAGCAGCAGGAATCGGTGCTTCCCCATGCTGCTGGGGATGCGATCCGGTCTCTCACGTGCGTAGCCGAGAGCAGATCCCAGCTGTGCTGCCGGGCGGTTTTGTGACTCACGGTGCTGCAGCGATCGATGCAAAGTCAGCCACAACCACGGCTCCTTAAGGTTCGTTCAGCGTTCGGGAGCCATCGCAAAACTATCCGGGAGTTTTGCCCTCCACATGGCATATTTAGGCATTTTCCTCCCTTTTTGGGAAGCCAAAGTGCAGAAACCAAATACGCAGCATGGTTAAAGCGAGCTGGAGCTGGCGGGAGAGGGGCGTAAAGTGAAAAAGAATGGCTTGGAGACTGGGGAGCGTGCGTGCGAGGAGCCAGGCAGACAGATCTGACAAGACAAGAGCAAATGAATGCACGAAACCTGAGACTCCTAGGGAGCGCAACAGCCCCAAACAATGCAGAATTGTTAAAGCAAAAAAAAAAAAATAAAAAAATAATAAGACAACAAATAAGTTCCGAGTGGTCAGATTTCTTGCCAAGAGCTTTTTTTTTTTTTTTTTTTTTTTTTTTTTTTTTTCACGCAGCAGAATGTAATAAAATAAACTGTTGGCAGAACTTCTGCCCGAAGAGGATGGCACGGAGGACGAGAGGATGGCACGGAGGACGAGAGGATGGCACGGAGGATGAGAGGATGGCATGGGGAAAGGTCAAGAAGTGCCAGGGCTGGGGACACGGCGCTGGGGCCACCAAACCGCTTCGTGTTGTTCTGCCGGGGAAGCCCCCACGCCGGCAGGGCCGTTAGAAGCGACCGGGGGCTGCGGTATTGATCTCAAGTGGAAAATATGCAGTGATGTATAGCACCAGCAGCGCCCGGCCTGCCGGCAGGATGAAGGGAACCGTTCTTACAAAAGGAACAGCGAGCACAGCAGCGGCTGTGCCCGCTCCTCGATGTCACACGCGAGCTCGGCTCCGCTCCGTCTGCTCCAAGATCACAGGAGGAGGAGGAGGAGGAGGAGGAAGAGGAGGAGGGAGGCAGAGCCACACAGCAGGCCAGCTTTGGGGAGGGATAAGGCACATGTGGCCCAATTAGGAACATCTGCTGCATCGCCGAGACACGCAGCGAGCGCATCCCCATCGGTGGCGCCGGAGCCCAGCATCCCACCCGGCTCCGGAGCATCCTGGAGAAGGGAATCCCAAAGGGTCTTGACTTTTCACTCCTACATCCTATTTCCAGGCCTTTTAGCAACCAAAAAATGAGAACAGGGAGGGGATTTTTGCTTAGCAGCTGGGCTACAAAGGTGCCCGCTGGGACCCTTGAATACAGCGTGTGATGGAAATGAGTGTGTTCACTGGGAGGTGACAGTCTCAAGTTGCCCCAGGGGAGGCTCACATTGAATATTGGGCAGAATTTCTTCATGGAGAGGGTGGTGAGGGACTGGCACGGGCTGCTTAGGGCACTGGTGGCATCCCCATCCTTGGAGGACATGTGGATGTGGCACTACGGGACACGGTTTAGTGATGGGACTTGGTAGGTCAGCTTGATGGTTGGACTTGGTGACCTTGAAGGTCTTCTCCAACCTAGGTGGTTCCATGATTCCATTTTTTCCATACATCAAGTGCCAACATCTGGGCTGGGTGCTGCTGTCCGTGCAGCCGGGGCATGCAGCGTCCTCCCGGGCAGCGAGCTGGAGCCGTGCCAGAGCCGGCTTATCCCGGAGTCACCCTGCGCACTGCCTGCAGCAGGCCAACAGGAAAAGTAATTAAAGCAAAAAGAGAGGATGTAGATGGAAATTGCCCGTTTGGCCCCAGTGCTGAGTTTTCCCCAGCTGCAGAAATTCACGTCTGCAGCTCTCATCTCCCAAAGCTGCCTGGACACCCTGCTCGGGGTGGCCCTGCCAGGGCAGGGGGGGGAGCAGAGGGGCCAGAGGTGCCCCCACCCCCATCCGTGCTGTGGTTCTGGGATTCGTCAGGAGAAATTTCTAAAGAGTGGTTGTCCATACCTGCCTTTCCCAGGTACAGCATTAACCAAAGACCTTCCCCAAAATGTAAGGAGAGGCAAAACGCCACCAGCAGCTCTCCTGGCGGAGCAGCTCCCACCCTTTAGGTGTACAAATTCCCCCAGCCCTGCAGGCAGGGTGATGGTTTTAATTTAACTCCAAGCATTGCCTCAGGTTGCTTCCAAGCCCCCAGCAAACACAAACATCCCCGGGCTTTCCAAATTTTCCAAGTTTTCAGATTTTCCAAGCCCCAGCAGCACGATGCGGCCAGCAGAGCTGGGGCAGGCAGGAGGGCAGCACGGGGTGAAAGAAGCTCCAGAATCAAGAAAAAATCCTGCAAAAACTTCGCTAAAAATGATAATTGCTTTTATGAGAGCTGCCAAGGATCTGTTGGCAAGGGACTGAAAATGAGGCAGAATAAAAGAGGAAAGGGAACAGCGCAGAGAAGAAATTAATAGTGGGAGTGGCGCCTTTTCACATTTAATTCTGATTTAAGATTTACTGTTAGAAGCGGCTGTATTTTGAGAATTCATTGATAGCGACACTTCACACTTATTTCTGCAACGTGAGGATCGAAGCTCTTGTCACATTCTTATAAGAAAGGTAAATAAAATTATCCCCCTTTCAACACCAGGTTGTGAGGGCAAAGCCTGGGTCGGCTCCGCGGGCCGGGGAGGTCGGGGTGTGCGGGGATTCGCAGCAGTTTGCACCCTCTGATGGCTGGACTGCTGTCCCCAGGGCTCGGTGACAAGCCAGGAGGGGAGCTAAGGAAATCCGAACTCCTGCTTCGTGCTGTGGGCAAAACTCCCAGTGATTTCAGTGGAAATGGGGATCTGGTGACCCCATAACCATCCTGCTCCCGCAGAGCCCGGTCCAGCATCCTCTGTGAACTGGTCCCAGTGCTTCATAGGGGGCCGGGTGGGGCGGTGGCAGGTTTGCTTTCCCCATTGCTATCACCCCTTTGTGGACATGGGCCCAGCGGGGAGAGCCCAGCCCGGGCCCCCAGGGTGCTGCCGGGCCCGGAGCCCCCGTGCTGTGAGGAGAGGCTGCAAGAGCTGGGGCTGCTCGGCCTGGAGCAGAGGAGGCTCCGGGGGAGCTCCCCCATGGCCGTCAGCACCCGCAGGGAGGTGCGGAGAGGCCGGAGCCGGGCTCTGCTCAGCGGTGCCCAGGGCCAGGCCCAGAGGCCCCGGGCCCAGCCTGGAGCCCCGGCGGCTCCCCCTGCCCCTCAGGCAGCGCTGCTGGGCTGGGCGGGTGCCGGAGCCCTAAAATACCAGCCGAGCTCCCCGAGCAGCATCAGTTAGCAGCCCAAAGATTCCTTCATAGCAAGGCGCTTTCTGTTTCGGCCTAAAATTTCATGATTTCCTTGTCATTCTCCTGTGGGTCACACAGCCCAGGCCTGATGCCTTCAGCAGTGACAGAGGCTGCGTTTTGCACGTGCTGTTTAGTGGCATCTGCTTGTCTCCTGACTGTACCCAGCGCGACGGTGGCTAGGGATGCCAAAAGAAAAATCCAAAGGGAAAATCCCCAAACCAGGACTCAGATAATCCGTTGTTTCTAATCTGCAGGATGTTCCTTTTCCGTGGCACTAATGGTTTTAAATACCCAGGCCTGCTGGCCCATCAGCTGCTGATGACCCAGCCCCTTCACCTGTGGAGAGCCTTTTATATTAACACAGAACCCCTACTCTTGAGCTTTGCACTAGTAAATGCTAAAATCTTCTGTCTGGGTGAGGTCTGCTGAACAGCATAGATGGTCCCAGAGTGACGGTGCTAAATGTAGATGGTCCCAAAGAGCGGCTTGGGCAAAGCTTTGATTCATTCCCATTCGTGCAGCCTGGCAGCACTAAACCAACAACTTAAATACCAGCACTAGCAGGTAAATCTGCAGGTAATGCAATATTCACTTCATGGAAGGAAGGGAAATCGAGGAACTTGAAGAAAAGCAGCAAAGCTCAGTGAAGCTGGCACCAGGCAAAGAGCAGATCCATGAGTTGGACCTGGAAATGCTGTGTGTACTGCATTGCTGTTAGCTGCAGGGAAACAAAGTGGATTTGGGCATTAAAATCTGCAAGTAGTTTTTGTACACTGAGCTTCCTGCTGCCTGGATTTCCGTATCTCTTTTCATGCATTGACTTGGATCTTAGGGATGAGGTGCTACAATCAGGTGGCAAAGACATGGGTGCAGCTTGGCTGCATGTGCTTAGAGAGGAGCTTTGAGGCAAGGCAGGCACTCTGCCTCCCTCACTGGCTTGTTTCCACTTCGAATTCAGCAACTGGAGGACTATTATTGGATATTTCATACATAGCAGATGGCTCTGCATTTGCTGAATCCTAAATGAAAATCACTAAGCCAGCAAGAAAATAATATTCCATTTTTCACTGCCCTTGGACTTGCTGCGGTCTCTCTGGGAAGAAAGCAGAGCTTCCCCGGGGAGGCCAGCCTCACAATTCGAGAAGCACAGCAATGGCGAGAACAAAAGTGAGGGAAGAAATAATACATATTTCTGGGACGTGAAATGTTAGATTAATTTGTCATCTGCATGGGCAGAGCAAGGGCTGCATGGCTGCAGCAGCAGCAGTTCTCTGATGTAGAAGATCAAGTACAAGGATGAGAAATGAAGCCTCTGCAGGAACAGGGAGGTTGAGTTTTATTTTATTTTATTTTAAAAGGAAACCAACAAGAAAGAAGGTGAGAGGTGTCAGGGAGAAGCCCTGGCACACAGGAAAGTTTCTTCCCAGAGCTACAAAGCAACACTGCAGAGCCACGTGTTTTCTCATCACCTTTCACTTTTCTGCCAGGATCTTAAAGCGCCGTGCAAAAACAAACTACACTTTGCAGTCCGGTATTTTGGGAAGTATGGTTTGCAGACACAGCAGACTGGAGTTCAGCGACATCCTCAGGCTGTTGAGTCCTGTCCACAGCATCCACGTTCCACGTCACCGGACCCCAGCCCCATCCTTCCAACACAAAGCCTGCCCAAATTCTGTGAGCACATCCCCCAGCCCTTCATGGCAAGATAACATCATGAGGAAAATCTCTTCCCTTGCTGAGTACAACTCAAAGAGCCTCCCAGCAGGGCACACGGACACGCACACGGGTGGGCATGGCAAAGCCCTGATGACCCAAGCCCTCTAATTGCAATTTTGGTGACTTCCTCTGGCATAATTCTCCAGCACCAGAATGTCCCTGATTATCCCAAAGTGTGTTCATTAAGATGGCTTAATGGTTGCACAAGACTTTGGGGCAAGTAGGTATCCAATGTAGGGACATTTCCAGCTGTACGGTGTTGGATTTATAATCCAAATTTTATCTGCTGTGTTGTGGTCTACTCAATTTTTACTTTTTAGGCAATGTCGATGTGCACTTTTTTATGTGGAGGTGCTATGTCAGTAGTGGGAGTGCACCAGCCTTTTTTTACAGCATTTTCTTTGTCTTTTCAGCAGGGCCAGCCCTGCAAACGAGGCCCACCCAGGACAAGAGTGTGCTTTCTAAGAAGCCAATTGACAGCCAATCGATTTTTCCATCAGTGGGGTTACCCCAGCCAGCTTTTCCCAAGCAGAAAGGGGACGATGCGTGACTTCCAAAAGCATCTCACCTCCTCCTGGGCTGGTGGTGGTAAGTGCCGCCTGATTTGTTTGCAAGGGCAGGGCCAAAACCACTAATAAAACTTGCATTCAAAAAATTGAATGGAGAAGTGGAAACTCTCCATAAAAACAAAGGATTGCTTTATGGCCCCTCTGGGCTTTCCTTCTTTTTCTCTTCCTATTCTCCACTTCCGTTGTTGTTGCAATTTTTCTCATTTAATGTGTTTTCTTCGGAACAGTTTCCCTCCCTCTGCTTCTTTAAAATGCTCTCAGTGAGACGCACGTCTTCTCTGCCTGACCATTAAGCCTTCGTATTTCTCCCTGTGCCCACCACGTCTCCACCAGCACAGCACCCAAACGCCTCCTGCTCATTTCCAAGTCCACCCGTACAGCACCCCTATGGAAGAGAAATTCTGGTTTCCCACTTTGCAGACGGAGGGGCGAGGCCTCGGACATCACACACTTGCTTTCTGCACCACTTAGGTCTCTCCTTCCCTCTTCCTGCATCGTCGTGTTGTGGTTTTCCCCTTTCCCTTGATGTCCCAACAGTGGCTGGTCTGTTGGAGTTTGGGTCAGGGCACAGCTGGAGCTGGCAGCAGGGGAGTAGCTGCAGTCCTAACAGTTGGCTAGGAGACAAAAAGTACAAATAAACCTCGAGTTTTCACCTTTCTTCCAACATTACAGCAACGTATAATTCTGCGGTGGGTCTAGTTTTTAATGCATTGATTAAAAACCTGATTGAGAAAGGAGTAGAAAAGATAAAATGCTCAGGTGATGCACGGGTGATAAACGCGCTGTTACCTATTTTGGGGAACAGACAGACAGGAGGTGACCGGATAAAGCTATTCAGAATATTAGACGACGTGTGAAGACAATCCCATGTCATTTTGTTAGAACAGAGGCTGACGTTGAGGCCTGAAGAGGGCATGGCCAGGGTGCTGAGCCACCTGCAGCACCACTGTGGCTTTGCGTGCCCAGCTTTTGAAAAAGTCTGCTGAATCTCTAGCTTCGTAGAATGACTTCTTGCTGGGACTCGGCCGTGATTCTACTCCAGGGGTCCCACACGAGACAGCTTGGTGTGTATTTTACCCCTTCGACATGTGCACAAGAGGCATTATGCATGGGGGCAGCCCTTTGAGGTGACCCCCACCGCACTGGATGCAGTGATGTAGCACACACCGAGCTCCCGTCCTCCGTGTCCCACACCCAGCAATCCCGAACTGCCCGGCGGTGCCCCGTTATCATCGCCTCATTAGGAGCACCAGATTTCTCAGGCTTGTATTTCTAGAGCTATCAGTTCACGTTACCGATCTATTGAGCTGTAATATTGAGTAACCATAGCGACTGGGAAATCTTTTGGGGTAATGCGAATGCAGTCTGCCCATACAGACGTGATCTGGCAGCCACCCTTTCTGCATGCATAATCTTAGCTCACATGGCTCCTAATATCGTGGTCCCATTTCATTTCCAGGATTGGAACTTAAATCAACCTGGACGCCAGTTTTTAGATAATGTATGTTTGTGGTGAGAGGTATTTTTGTGGTATGAGGTCATTACTGGGAGAGCCTCCTGTGCCGTTAGCAGCCTCAACAGCAAACAGCTACAGTTGGGTACAAGCATCAGTGATGCTAACATTATTTTCCGGTTCATCCATTTTATTGTAAAAGAAAACAGATATTTCTCATGCTTTTTCCTTATTCTATGATCCCAATATGACACTGTTAAAATTTCCTTTGATTGCTAAACCTGCCTGTCACTGTGGCACCTCCGAGTTTCGGCAGCGATCACTTGGAGTTTCCCTGCTGAAGGAGTTAAAAACTTTGGGCTCATAAAGCAGGATTGCTTCGGCCTCTCGCAATGCTGTACACCGTTACACCCAGCCCGGCCTGTAGCCCATGCTGTAAATATTTCCTTTACTTCAGGGCCACGTTTTTGCTGGACCTTGCCTCGGAGAAAAAGGAAATTATTTTGTGTGTGTGTGTGTGTGTGGTGGAACAGCGGGACACCCTGCTGCCTTGTTGCCACTGAGGGGAAGCCTTGCGTTGCTGAAACGAAAGAGGTTTCTCCTTTCTCAGGAAGGATCCCTGGTTCCAAACAAAAAGGGCTGTGATCTGAGCACGTCTCGTTCCTGGTTTCTGTTTCCACTCCGCTCTGGGATTTTACGTTTGGTTTAACCTCAGGGTGGTGTCCCTTCAGGTCACTCACAAGTCCAAGCCCCCTTGCAATTCATCTCATTTACATGAATTTGACCAGCCAGAACATGGACAGCTTCTCTGAGCCAGGTTATTATCATTTATTACTCCCACATAGGACCCTCATGAAGTCAAAAATCGGGTGCCAGCACCCCAAACCATTAACAATGTCAGGGATCCATCGCAACAGCTTGCTGCAGAAGGGGTTACGATGATCACTAGCAGGAGGCACACACACCAGCAGGGACACTTGTCATGTTTGAAGCTGGAATCTCCTTCAAATTGGGTCTACTTTCCCTTCCCTCGCTCTGCTCCGGTTCCTTTCTTGCTTCTGGCTTTGCCACCGCACCTGACCAACAAGGAAAGTTATTAAATTTGCACAAATGGGGAAAGAGAAGCAAGCAAAGCAGAGGAAAACAACATGAATATGCTCTGACTCCTCATTCCTCTGTGCTACCTGTGGAGGACAAAATGGAGAGCATTTTTTTCGTGATCTGTAAATTTCAGGTTGTGACAAGGGCGCCCATTTCCCCTTTGTACTTCGCTGATTTGATATGACAAAGAAGTCATCCCATTTAACTACAAGCACTGCTTCCCATTTATCCTGCAAATCGTGCTCCTAAAGCACCACCTTTACCTCTTTCTTCTCTCCTTGATTGCTTCCCCTGTTTTTTCTTGCATTTCTAATCACTTCTGGTGCGCCTGTTATCCAGGTTAAAGCATCTGCCTCTGCGGGAGTCTGCGGTGCAAGCAAGGACCTAATTAACCGCACAGGATTTCGCTGAGGCATCTTTGGGGGATAACAAGAACACCCAGGATAATTCATAACAGGTCAATGATGTTTGGGGGGGGGGAATGTTTGTTTTTTTTTTTTTTTTTTTTTTTTTTTTCTCCTTCCATCTCATGTTTTGAGGTGCAGCACTGCTCCCAGGGGTTAGGCAATGGGTGAGATTTGGTGTTACGCTTCCCTGGATGGGGATGGACGCAACGGAAAGCTGGTGCTTGCTGTGGTGGTACCAGCCCCATGGTGGCACCCATCGCGTTGTAGGAGCCCAAATCAGTGGGGAAATTGCATCAGCCCTCTTCTCCTTTCCCTAACGCACCAGGGGGGAAGGGAGAGGGAGGCGTAGGAGCAGGAATCTGGTGTCGAGTGCTGTCGGAGACAAAGGAGTGAAGGAGACGGACTGACAGATCTGTCGAGCTGCGGCAATTCTTGTGTGCCTCACGGAGCTGCTCGCAGGTTTAAAAGTAAGCACTTAAGTGCCTATTGGCTGCACGAGGGCTTTAGTGCTCTTCAAGCTAGTGAAGCAGATGATACTTCAAAGGCATCAAAAGTAGGTTAAGGAAAGTATTTCGCAGACCGAGTAGACATCTGAATAAAACTGACAGTCTTTATGTGCAGATGAGTAAATAGAGGGAGTTCTCAGTGGGCTCAGCTCGGTAGGGTTACAGAATAGCTCTGCTTTATTCCCTGTTCAGTGCCTGGTCTCGCCGGCGTGATTGCCAAAAAAGGACAAGTTACACCAACTCTGGTGGGAGTTATCACGCCACTAACACACAGGCTGCAACAATCAATATATTTTCTAACACACAAAACAAAGTCAGAAACAAACAAAAATCCTTTCAAGAAGGAACAGGAAAATACACTCTTCTAATTCCAGTATTATCCAGTTAGCCAAGTGCGTTACAGGCAGAGCTGAATCTCAAATACTGCCTGCGGAGAACGGCAGAATGCTGGCGCTGGCACCTACCTGGCCTGATCCTGCACAGCTCTGCGGGACCTGGAACCTGCACCAGGCTGAAAGGAGCTCTTTAGCCCTTGTCCCTTAACCCTTAACCATCAGGAAACACCACCTTAGGCTCTGATTTAAGAAGTCCACTTTAAAGGGCTCGGAAGCATACTGAAATGCACTTTAAATTACGTTGTACTCCTGTGATTAGTAATACTTGAGATGACTAAAACCAAAAAAGTGCATTTCCCCACCCCCCCTTTTTTTAGCCTTTTGCTCAGATGAGATAAGGAAATGAGGTTACTTGATTTCCCTTTAGAGTTTATAATCAGCCACACTATTTTAATAAATTTCATTTAGTTCCACTTTCTGTTTCTTAAAGGCTAGCACGATGCGGCCGTGTTTTGGTTGCAGGCTCCATGGGGAGATGTTTCAAATGTCAACAAACACGATCACCACAATTTCTTTTTTCATTATTGTTATTATTTTTCCTTCTAAATGTCATGTAATATGCCTACCAACACCAAGTTTTGTAAGCCTTTTTAAAGTAATTTAATTTCTGACCTTAAGCTGCCGAACGTCGGGCATTAAAAATCGGCTTTTAAGAACCACTCCTAACTAGCTCAAGCAAACTTTCAAGCCGTAAGAGGGGGGATCCACACAATCAGCTCCAGGAATCCGTCAGCGTTAAGTGCTACGCCCGGTAGTAAATTTTTGCAAAGCCTGGTATTCCTTGTGGTAGCAAATATATAGTCTTGGCATCGCTGATTTCAAATCAACGAGGTTCTTTGTAAGCGTGTCTTCCAAAATGAGTATACCTACACGTAACAGGCAGTGTTTCTTCTGCTTAGCACGACGTTACAGGCTCCTTTTTGTGACCAGCTGTGTCATTAACTTGTCCGGTGTCATGAAGAATGGCATATTTACCCTGTTAAAGATAGCAATTAATAACAGCTACAATAATAACTTCAGTTAAGAACATAAATATAAACACGTTATTAATCATTAACAGAAATCAGCCCATTCATGATGCTTCAGAGCTCTCTGGGAGAGGAACTGCAGGCAACAGATTTCCTCTATGTTTTAAATTTGGTGCCTTGTTCTCTATTTTTATTAAACAACAACAAAAAAGTGATTGTTTAGGAAAAAATCTGTCACTATTTTGCATGGCTGCCCCTCTTTGACACCATCTGTGGTCAGATTAAATGCTGAGATCTGAATCAACATCTCTGCATTTAATCTCCCGTTGATATTTCTGTAGATGGAGAGGTAAAAAAAAAAAAAAAAAAGATTACAGGGAGCTGGCCACTTGTACGAGTTCGAGTTATGCCAACGCAATCTTAATGAATTTCTTAAGTCAAATGTAATTATGAGCCTGGAATGTGGAAGCATACATTTTTGTTCTGGGAGGGCTAATAAAAACACAAAAGCTTTCTGTGTGGCTCGGCATGGCAGAAGTGCTTTGCAACATACCCCCGGACCCTGGGCAGCTTCTGAAGCTGAGCTTGAAGTACGCGGAGTTTCCTGCAGGACACGAAGCGTTTTCCTCCGAATTGTTTACAATTTGCTCTCTGCTGTGCCTGCGCTCGGAGCCGATACCATAAAAAGCCACCAAGGAACCCAAAGCGGTTCCTCCATAGCCAGGAAGGCAGGGGAAACGTGCACGGGGGGCTTCGCTCCTGGCAGGCACTAAAAGCCCCGGCAAAGTTACAAACCGCACGCTCCTGCCCTTGCATCGAGCGTAAAATAGGTCACGGCAGAGAGACGCTGTGGCTTTAAGCATTGCCCGGCCTGAGCCGGATTATCATTAGGTTACGTAAGTGCTGATGAGCTGCTTTTCATTAAGGCTTCCCCAGCGAGCGGGGCTGCCTCCACCAACCATCCTGGGCAAGGATTTTCCTCCCCGGAGCTCTGCAGCCAGGCCACGGCGCTCGCATCGGCTGGCACGGGCTGGATGCGAAACCATTCATTCACCTCCACGAGGTTGGGCATTCATCTTGGCTGCAGCCCGTCTGTAAGGCAGTTTAAGTCAAGAGGTATGGAAATTGTGTTAAAACAGGGTGTTGAAAGCGTCCTGCTCTCGGTTCTCAGCACAATGCATGCTCTGCTGAGTAGAAAGCCCAGCCTTTGTACCCCGTGGAGGTCTCAAACACCAGCAAAAAGGCTGTCACACAGGAAACGATGGCCCAACGTTGCAGTAAATACATAGCACACCTGCACCTGAGACCTGGGAAGCGGGGAGAAAACTTGAAACAAAGCTGGTTTCGGTCGTATTCTCATACCCACGTGCTCAGAGGCGCCAAGTGGTGCCCAAGCAGTCCCTGCAGCCTTCAGGCACCAAAGTGCTTGTGCCTGGGACTTTGCCTCATCTTGCAGTGAGCTGGATATTCATCCTCGGGTCTCGGTTCTCCTTCCACATGTGAGCTTTTACCATATTTTAGGAGGTGATAGCGATGTTTCACCCCGTGGGGACACCTGCCCCAGGTCGCCAGGCTCCCTGCAGCTACACCCACGCTGCAATCGCTGCGACCTGCTGGCCCGGATGCCATCATCAAATGCTGCTCTTGTACCCTTCTGCCATTTGTTCCTGCTGCTGCCACACCCAGCATTCTTGTTCAACCCCCACTGGGAGCAATTTTACCATTTCTGCTACATTTTTGGTGAATAAACAAGTTGGTAGTAAGGTGGGAGCTCTGCACGCATCAGGGGCTCAGCATGAAACACAATCAAGCCCATATTCAGAAAGTATGCAGAGCTCTAAAGAACCATGCTTGCCCTAAATGCTTGCAACACCATCATCAAAGAAAATATTTATTACTTATTACAATGCTGAATTTGGCCAAGACGCTTTAAAGAACTCCCTACGATTGAAGTTACCTTCCTGGATTAACGACAGTATGGTGGCCGCTAGTGACTTACAAGAAACTCTTAAAATAGCCTGATTTGTAAACCGAAATAAAGCCCGAAAATGGACTTTAGCCTAAGTGAATTGTATGGAAAAAGAGGTTGCTGGTGACAGCGTAATGCAGAGGAACACAACAAGCAGAAAACCTCGGCGCTGGTTTGGTTGGTGATTCCACTGCTCACTTGTTGCTTGACCTCCACTTCAACCTCTTAAACACTGCTGTGTAAATGTAACATGAAGATAATCATATCATCTTGTTTTACAAAGTGCTTGGGCTGGAAAGATCTAACAAGAGCGAATTATTTGTCATTTGCAGTCAGTTGGAAATTAAAACTGCTCTCAGATAAAGCCTCACCCAACGCAGTCTCACTTACCTGGTAGGGGAGGCCTTTGTTTTGGATTTAATTCTAGGAAGTTTTAATATAATTTCATTCTACTGATGGATTTCATTTTTGCCATGTGTATTTCAATGAGACATTTAATCCTTTCCATAATACGTTTTGAAGTCTCATTCATTTAAACTGTCACAGCCTGACAGCGCTGTAATGTACTTAAAAATGGCATTGTTTATACCCGCATTCCATTTAAAAATTAACTTGCAGATTAAAGTAATAAAAATGGCTTTATACTTCTCGGTGTTAATATCACTGAAAACTTAAAAAATGCCCCGACTGCCTGAGATTAGCTCATATATTCCTTCCTCCCGAGGAATTCATGGAGGGGAATGTTCTAACATCAAGCTCTACGACTTGGTATTAGTCCTGAAGGCTGAGCATTTTCTGCCTGAGTAAAAAGCAAAGTGGGCACAGCCTGCAGAGGCAGTGGAGAGCTGGCAATTCAGGAAAAGCCAGGGACTCTCACACAGCTTCCTTCCCCCTGCTGCTGTCACGAAGGGAGCAGGACCAGGAGGAATCTGGTAGCACTTCCACCTAGATGTGTTGCAACAAAGGGTCATGCAGCAGCATGCAGCGGCAGCTGGCGTTGCCTCAGCCCCTGTGAAGTATGCAATTAAAGGGGAATCAGGAGGATTCCTTCGTAACCTCGCAGGCAGCGTGGGTTCTGCAGCCGGGAATTTGTTCTGGGTGCACGATCACAGGTCGCTACTTTTCTTTGCATTTTTCTTCGCTGTTTTCCCACTTATTTCAGTGCTTTCATTTACACATACAGGCCTGAAATCCTTTTAAAAAAATAAAAAATAAAAAAAATCATTAATCACTTGCCTAGCTTAAGGTGGACAAAATACACGGCATTTTAGATACAAATATACCTCCAGATAACCATGCTGGTATGAATTACCCTATAAAAAGTCCTCTTGATGCCCAAATGAGAGAAAAGAACCAACTTGATCAATGTCCCCTGGCCTTTTACCTTCCAAAGAGTTAATTCAGGCTCAGCCTGCCCATCCTGTTCAAGAGATAATGAGGCAGTTATGAAATGCACGCCTGCACGGGGGTTTTCCCCTTGGGAAGCAGAAAACCTCCGAGGTAACTGTGTGGGTTCCCCCCAAAAGAAGATCAGACGTTGATGGGGGTGACTACGCCGGGTGGATTTGCGATCTTGTGTGTTTGACTGGGCCTTTCAAGGCCAATTTGTTTTGTTGTAACAAATGCGCTCTCAAGCCCCTGGGGAATAAAGAGCCCCCACGGAGGAAAGGAGGAAAACGAGCCACCTGAAGCTCTGGTTTATTTTAACCATTCAACCCATTGAGTTGTTTTGCCTCGTGACACGTAAGGTGTTTGGGGATTTCACAGCTCCACAGAGACGATGAATAATGGAACACCACACAGCCTGGATGCGATAGAACAGTTGATAGAGCAATCGCGGCTGTGCCACTTGCGGCACTTTTACGTGGAAATAGCAGAAAATGCTTCAGATGAGACCCAGGGTGGGGAGGTCTTCGCGGGGCTGCCTGCCGCTCCGTACCCCTCACTGAACTTTTTTGTTTCAGTGCCAACCGAAAATAGACATATTTCGGAGCTTTGGCTGCCTTGGAGGAGAGAAACGCTAACGCAAGACGAAGGGCTGCCTTCCTTTAGCTCTTCCTTGAAGCCTCCGCAGGGGAGGCAATTGGGAAACCAGACCCAACAGGTGACTTGTGGCACTAAATGCCTCCGCTCGGCCACGGCGCTGGCGAGCAGGAGGGAACCTTGAGCCTTCGTGAGGCCGCGGCGCTGACGGAGGACGAGGCTGTGCCGGGTGGGCACGCGGAGGCTGAGTCGGTTGAGCCTCGTGCCACAGTTTTTAGATAAAAAGACAGTTTGCGGTGGCGGGGCAGATGGAGGCAGAGAGGCACTCGAGGCACACACAGCGACATGGGTGACACAGCCAGAGGGCTGCCGGCCTCCCTCGGAGCCCCCCCACCCGCCGCGGGCAGGCCCCCTGCGCTGCTAAGATGGCGCCTGCCTCCCCCTCTATCCCCCCTTCCCACAGCGGAGGGGAGCCTCCTGGAGGCGGCCTCCCCTCGTCCCCGCCGCCTCAGCAGCCCGGCCTCCGGGGGAGGGAAGATGGCGGCTGAGGGGGGGGAGGAGGAGGAGGAGAAGGAGGAGAAGGAGGAGGAGGAGGAGGCTTCCTCCGACACCGCCCCCCTCGTCCTCCGTGCCCGGCTCCGCCCCGTCCCGCCGGGAGGGCGAGCGAGCGGAGCCCCGCAGCCTCCAGCGCGCCGCCGAGGCAAGGGGCCCCGGGTGCCCGGGGAGCCCCGCAGCGGGGGGAACCGGGGCCCCCAGCAGCAGCAGCAGCAGCAGCAGCAGCAGCAGCAGCAGCAGCAGCAGCAGCAGCAGCAGCAGCAGCAGCAGCAGCAGCAGCAGCAGCAGCAGCAGCAGCCTCCCTCCCTCCATTCCTCCTTCCTCGTCCTCTCAGCTCCCAGCCTCCGCCAGCCGAGCCACAGCTCCCCCCCCACCCCGGGGCCGCCCCCGCCGTCTCGGCCGGGGGAGTCGCTGTCGCCTTGAGCGACCGGCGGGGGTGGTTGGTGGTGGTGGAGGTGGCGGTAGGGAAGAGAGAGGCCGGAGGCTGCTGTCACCCGGGCAGCGGCGGCAGGTGAGCGGCGGCGGCGGAGGGAGGCCGGGAGGGAGGGAGGGACGGAGGCCGGGGCACGCCGCTGCCCCGCCGCGCAGGCGGGGGTGTGTCCGGCGGAGGCCGGGGGGGGGGGGGGGGACACGG
>CM021699.1:115611695-115772254 GCA_011074415.1 Stictonetta naevosa
CCCGGGGAAAGATGGCTGAAGGGAAAAAGGAGGGCGCCGGCCTCCGGGGGGGGTGGGCTCGGACCCCCCTCGGGGAGGCCGCGGGGCTCGGCGGCGCTGCTGGCGGTGACAGCTCTTTGTTCGCACGGCGCATCTTCCTCGAAGCCCCCAGCCCCAATCGCCTCCTGCCACCCCCCCCCCCCTCTGGGAGGCTTTTGGGGCGGGCGAGTGTGGTTTGTGGGGTCGGGGGGGGCTTTTGGTGTGATTTCAGTCGGAAACGGTTCAAGTGCTGCGTGCTGGGTTTTGGGGAAACAGCCGGCTCGCCCCAAGGAGGGCGCGAAGGGGCGCAGCGACTTCGGGTGCCCACCGCCCCGCTGCCAGCACCCGCAGTGCCCCAAACCTCCCTCGATCGCCTCCGTGCCTCCCGCAGAGGCCGGCAGCGGGTTGAGAGTGGTCCCGAGTATCTGCGGAGAGGCGGTCGGGGCCGCTCCGGCTGGGGTTGGGGTCTCGCCGGGGGGAATATGACATTCAGCGGTAGAAAATCTGTCGCGGAAAAGCCGTTTCCTTCCGATGGAGGCTGGCGGAGGCGCTGAAATCCTCCAGTTTCCTAGGTGCGCTTTGACCTTTCGGCGGCTGAGAAGTGGGTCACGGCCGCGTTCGCTCTGCGATGCTCTCCCGGATTCACACCCCAAAGATCACATATTTTTTGGGGGGGGGGGGGGGGGGGGCCGAAAGGTGGGGGAGCCCCCTCTGGGCTGCTCTTTCGGTCCCCCGGGAGCTTGATCAGCGTACAGCAGATACCAAATTTTCGCTACCCAAATAGGGCATCGCCAAAAAAAGAGTGACACAGCAAAGTATATTGGAACTGGAAATTCGGACTCGTGTGGGTGGTGCTTGCACGTTCCTTAGGCTGTCTCAGGGCTTGTATTCTTTGTGTTGCTGGTTGAGTCTGAAATATAAAAAAAAGACCTGGTTTGTGTGGGCTGGCGGGTTATACATATCTACGCGTGTGCGTGCAACATTTGCGCGCGTGTGTGTATTTATATATGTGAATGGAAGAGGGGTGTACCTGGCGAGTTCTAGTTGCAAGATGATAAATGTGTATGAAGAAAAAAAAGGTGCTTTATTGACTCCTCTAGAGGCACGCCGTCCCATTGCAGTTCGGAGGCTGTGTTCTGCCTGCATAATTTCAGCAAACATCCCTGTGTTGTAAGCATCGCCTTGCTTCTAGATAAAAGTTTTAAAAACGTTGGATACGGAGCTGCCTGCGGTAGGTGATGCACCTACAGCCATGTACCCAGGCCTCTGGCAGGGCAGCAGGGTGAGAAACATTGTAAACCAGGAAAAGCTGGGTGGAAAGCTACAAATCTGTTGGGGAGCCGGGTAAGTGGTGAAACATTCCCACTCACCAGCGCTGTTTGGTGAAAATGATTAAAGTTCAAGTTGCCACTTAAGGGGACAAACAGCTCTCGATGGTAGATAATAAACAGTAGTAGCTCTGGCAGCACTGTACCTGGCTCGCAGCCGATGGGCATGATGAAATGTTAAATCTCAACTTATTTGCTCAAGATGGGTATCTGTTGTTTGAAGCATGTTGCCAAACAATATGGCAGCACAAATCCCCGCTTCCAAAACAAATAGGCTCCCCGGGAAGGGAGCAGAGGGGGGCTGAGCGCTGGGGAGGCAAGGAGGCCTTTGCTTCTTACTCACTGGTGGTTGACTTTGATTTCAGTGCTCATGTTTTCCCCGAGCCGTGCCCTCCGATAATGCTAAGACACATGCTCACAATTGCATGACTAATTCACGTAATTAGTCATACACTTCCACTCCAGATTTATTGGAGTAGTGTCAGTGTCATTCTCACGTTGTAAAAGTCCGCGTCGGGGAACATGTGCCCTCTGTTGACTTCCCTGTGGTCTCTCGCCACGGTTGTATCGGGTGGGCTGCCGGCAAATCCGTGGAGCCTTCAGGACTACTCGGCTGCGTTGTACAAGCGTATTTTCAGCAAACAGATCTGCTGGAGATCAGCACCTCGTTGCTTGCTAATCTGGGGGGGGGGGTAATTTGCATGAGACTTTGCAGGGGTTGTCAGAAACGAAGGTGCGAGCGCTACTGCTAAAAATATCCCGGCTCCTGCATAAACAGTTTGCCGGTTGAAAATCAGTATATTTTGTATAAGGAAACTATTTATACTACAAGTTATTCTTGTTTGGCTTGGTTGGCTGTGTTTCTTTGAAGCATGGTTCTTATCTCGTTGATCAAGGAGGAGGAATTAAAAAAAAAATGGTTTTTAAAGTTAGATTCTCCCTTTTAAAGACAGGGTTTGGGGCAGGAATGTCTCGGAGTTGCAGGTAAATATTTTAACGAGGTATTCCTGAAGGGCCGAGGCAGCGTGTAGTACCCGGTAGCATGTGGCCACCCCTTCTGTATATACAGGCCTTAATTGTTGGCAGATGCAAACAAGTGATTTTTATTGGTGGTTATATGGGTCTATGTTATTTGGATTGCTGCAGCACCTGGGAATCCTGATCCGGGTTTGCACTGGGGTAGGATTGATGGAAAAAGAGAGGAAAAGTGGACGCTACTTGCAAAAAAGTTTAAGTCTGAACCAAAGGCAAGAGGTGGAGGAGCAAAGCTGTGGTGGGGAAGCAACTGGGTGGTGCTGGGCAGCAGGACGGTAGTCACAGCAGCCTAAATATCGAGTGTTTTGGTTTCATTTTAAATAATATTGCAGCAGAAGAGCTCTTCGTGGCCCGCTGGGAAGCAAACACCGGTGCTCGTCGTAGATCTGCAAGGGATGGTGCAGAAAAAGGGGCAGGAGGCTGATGTGCGAGCCCTTGGCGCCGTTTGAGCTCATCCAGCTCCTTGGGCTGGGGAGGATTCGCACGAGCGGCTCTGCTGACAGGTCGGAGGTGTAGCAGTGAGTGTCGGGGAGGCTTGAACCTCTCCCCCTGATGCAGCAGGACCCGGAGTAGTTCGTTTGCCTGTAGCTGCGACGTTAAAAATTCAGGCTCACTCGTGAGCGCCGTCGAATTTTGCACCCAGAGCCTGGAGCGTGAGGGTCGGGCTGGGTCAGAACAGGTTTGTACCACGACAGCAGCGTCTCCGTGTGACGGTGACCATTCAAAATGCTGCGGCTTCGGTGTGGGACGGACCTTAAAGCGCTCGGAGGCTTCTGAGCCCCGGCCTGAGCATCAAGGATGTGTCAGCGCCGCACGGTTTGCCTGCGCCCCTGTCATTTACAAAAGGAAGATCTGCTGAACTGGTTTGGAGGTTCTGTAAGCCTGAACTAATTTACCTGACTGGGAATGTAGGTTAGAAACTAGGCTTCGCTTGCCTTTGGGCTAGAGCCAACGCGCTCTGCAGGGAGAATGCAGGCTCCATAGCTTCTGCGCTGATCATCCCGCAATACTTTTCTTCCTCTTTCCCCTGAAAGACAGGTAGGCTCTCGTGCAGTTGACCCAGTTGCTTGGGAAGCAATATTTCGGCACCAGGAGCAGTGGGACGTTTCCCTGAAGTGCCCTTGGGGGAGTTGGAAAAAGTCAGGATGTGGTTTTGGGGATGGACTTTGGATGTGCTTGGGTTGGATGTGCTGCCCCGACAAGGTCGCCGTGCTTAAACTAGGACCAGCATGGGTCAATCTGCGGGTAGATGTTCCTAAACGTCTTTAAACCTGCTTTAATTTGTTCTGTGATCTGAGACAGGCTATCCTGGTGGTCAATTTTAAACCAGCACGTCCACACAGAGATTTGCCTTGACTTTGTGGAACCGACGCAAGTGGGAGTTGCAGGAAGGTGATCTAGGAAATGAAAACAGCGCAGGCAACATCTAAGTCAACAGTTTGCTGGCTTGCCTTGGTTAGTGGACTGTCCAGTACCCATGTTTTGCTCTAAAGATCCATAAATTGTCAGCTTACAGCTTCTACAGATGAGTGGAGTGGTTCTGGGATGTGTTGGCACTCTTCTGCAGAGGAAAAAAGGATCCGTAAGCACCAGGTCCTGCTTTAAACAAGTGTCAGGAATGTCCCAGTCGAGGCTGATCCTGCAGCTAGCTATTTTGAAACACAAATCATTAAAACGTCTATTTTTGAGCTATTTATGTGCATTCTGTGTTTATTTTGAATGATATGTCGTGGAATATGCTATGAAAGAAGCTGAGCACCGGGTTTCTTTGGATTCAGTTTTTGTTTTCCTTTTTTTTAATTTGACGTCTGAAACTCCAAGGGTCTCTTTCTTTGGGGTTTGCAGAATGCAGCGACTCGAAAAATAAAACGATACGGCAGGCAAGGCAAGAAGGCTTGGTTCTTGTATTCCTAAGATGAAAATAGGGACGAGGAACTGTTTAAAAAACAAACAAATCAGCAGCTTTCCTACATAGGTGAAGCTCAGGGTCTTGATTATGAACAGAGGGAGTTGTTTAGAATCACAACACTGCCCGGATTTTGAAAGGTATCACACAGCCTCCAAATGGTTAGGTGTTGACAGCGTTACACACCTAACATTAGGGTTTTCTCCTGTGCACGGCGTGTGCTGGCTTTGGGAAATAAGGGCCCCAGGAGGGGGGAGAGCTTCCAACCCCCAGCACAGCGATCCGTTCCCTGTCCAGGGATCTCAGAATAGTGTTTGATGTTTCAGTAATAAATAAAAAAAGTTGGTATTATAATTTTTCAGTGAAACTGTGCACCGAGGGCTTAAAAATGAAAACTGAAAATATTTTTCCTCTTGTTTCTCCCCTTTTCTGTTAACATTGAATAACTCCTGGATTGAAAGAAACAGGAGAGGAAAGCCCTGAACTTTTCAGACCATTAAATCAATTAAATTCATGTGTAAAGTGCACAAGAAATCTCACAGCTTGGACTCCTTAACTTCTCTTTCTTCTTATTTCTTGTAAACAGCATACTTCTAACCGATCCGCCCTCTCTTCTCTCCCCCAGAGCCTGTGTTTTGCTCTTAATCTGAGACTTTACATCCAGTTTTATCAACACACTTCAAAGGTCTTGAAGAAGTTGAGAGATGAGCTTTTTACTGGAAGTGCTATTCAAGCCTCCGTCTTTGAAGTTCTTGTTTAGAAAAGTCTGACTAACCTGCAAAGGATTTTGACACATGCTTGTGACCAGTTATTTTAAATCATACTGGAAAAATTGTGCCTGGAAATAAACAAGCCGGAGTTAAACCTGTTGTAGGCTGGGCGTGTGAGCTTCACCCCTTTGTCTTTCTTGTGTTTCTTGAACATGGTTGCTGACAATGAGTGTCCTGGGTCTTGGGGCTAATTCCGTAAACAGCTGGCTGCATGTTTCTCTTTTATGAGCAGAGATTTCCAAGCAGACTTGGAGCAGGATGAGTTCCCCAGACTTTCTTCCTTGCTCCCGTAGCACTCAGCGGAGAGGCGGATACCAGACGAGTAGTTTTTAATGATGAGAGATGCTGCATTAGGATTTCAGGCATGATAACTGGACGCTCTGGAAACATTTACAGTAGAAACATTTATGGTAGGAGCCATGCTGCATTCTCGTACAACTCCTAAGTTCAAATTTAATAGTGAAGTGCTGCGTGCATGATACTGTTAAGCGTGAAACTTGAGGGTTTACAAGGTGCTTATATCTCAGCTTAGGTGAAGCTGAGCGCAAAGTCCCAGTGTTTATTGAGATGTAATCAGTGTGAAGCCTAATTGTCGGTAGTCGGAATTTCCTGGAGTGGATTCGATGTATAAAATATCTCCCTTCATGTCTCCAAATGCCATTTTAAGGATGCTGGTTTATGGAATAAGGCAGAGCTGCTGGTGAAGGGTCAGGTGAAGCACCGCGGTACGTACGCCTTTGTGACTCCCTGGGTAGGAGCAAGGACCTCAGCTACTCTGCCTCAGCAGCATGCGACTCTTGCTTTCTTTTAAATTAAGGCTCTAAAAATCCAGCATTCTAGAATATGCTTTGTGTTTGTACTGTCTACATTGCTCTCCTGTCTGTATCCTAGTGTCCACACAATTATTTTTCTATAGAGGTTATTCTTAACTGTTCTTAGTAAAAATACTTGTATGTGAATTTTCTCTGAAATTGCTTTCTTAGATTCATATTTTGGTGTAATGGGATCGTGTTCGGTGCATGTTGCACACCAAAAGCAGTGGAAGCTGTGCTATCCCAGCACCTCTGACGGCTAGATTAATAGCCATGTCCTTAACCTTTAGAGCAGTTTGCCCAGACTCGACGATGTTGGCATGAAGTTCTGTTTTTTGAAGATGCAGTGGCGATAATCCCTTTGAAGGCCCAAAATAAATAAAAGAAAAAGCTTTAATGAATTCAAAAATGTTATTGAAAATAGCATTTGGCCTGATTTTACACTTTTATTGTTGTTGGGAAAGGAAACAATATTGTATATACAAAGCTTGCTGTATGGAAAATAACTACATGGTAAGCGTAACTTAATCTAGTTTATTTTTCAAATTCAGTGAAAATTAAAAAAAAATAAACTACCAAAATTGTATTAATTAAGTCTGTTTCTATGTGACAATGTGATAATTTAATAGAGTTTCCTGGTACTTCTGTGGATGAAGTATGTTTAAATATGGCATACAAAAAAACCCAACAATTTGTTATTGCAGACTAGAACCAAAACCTGGGAAATTTAAATAAAAAACCTATCTAGTTTGTAAAGCTGAACATTTCTAAAGTTAGGAAAAACAGATGCAACTGTAATTATAATTTTGTAGCCACATGATATTTTTCCATAGATTCTCTGACTTATTCACTATATGGGTTGGACCAGCAAAGTGGAACGGATTAAGGTTGCACAGATGATCATAAATCTGTTACTCTTTAATTTTAGTGCTCAGTTTTTTGAAACCTACTTAATTTTCTTCTAATGTTTGTAGATGATAAGCTGCTTCATGCTGTTAATTTTTGTTACGAGCTGAGCATCGCACGTGCACTGGCTACATTTTGTAATGCCCCTGCAAGACAAAAAATAAATAAATCCTGGTTTTTGCTCCCACTTTCAGGTGAATAAAACAGAATCATAGAAATTTAATAATTTACCCAAGTAGCAGGGTGTTCCTGAAAGGTAAAAGGCACTTGACAGGTTATTCTCAAGCACCCAGAATGCTTGGCCACTCCAGTTGTGTACGTGGATTTATTAAATTGGGTGCAACTTTCCTTGAGTTTGCCAGCAGCCCTCAAGAGGTTTGGCTTCAGCAGTCTCTGCATTGCTGACAAGTGGCCCTGCTGACAGGCATCCGATGGCTTTTGTTCTCGAGAGCAGAGGTTCCCAAACTGTGGCATGCAGATGCTCCTGGTACACAGAGCGCTTCAAAACAGGGCGTTTTGGGGATATGGAGGGGGTAACTCCTGATTTTGCAGGACCCTTGGTGCAGGTGGATCCCCATCGTGGCACCTGTGGGGAGCCTGTCCTGATGTCTGTGTCTGGGGGGAGTGAGGATGGGGATGGGTGGTGGGGATATGGGGCTGGGGGATGCCGATGGAGAGATGGTGAGAGCCAGGCTTCATGTCCTTGTTTGTGGAGAATAGCATGTGCTGCTTAGTGAGGACAGCACCGGGATTCTCATTTTGGGCTGTGGAATCGCAGAATCCCGGATTGGTTTGGGTTGGAAGGGACCTTAAAGATCATCAAATTCCAGCTCCCTGCCACGGGCTGGGGCACCTTTCACCAGCCCAGGCTGCCCCCAGCCCCATCCAGCCTGGCCTTGGGCTCTGCCAGAGATGGGGCACCCACAGCTCCTTGGGGCAGCCCGCGCCAGGGCCTTGCTGCCCTTATAGTGACAATTTCTCCCTAATGTCTGATCTAAACCTGTCCTCTCTGATTTTGAAGCCTCCCACTCCTTTGTCCTGTCCCTACCCCTGACACAGAGTCCCTTCCCAGCTCTCCTGCAGCCCCTCAGGCCCGGGCAGGCCGCTGGGAGGTCTGCCTGGAGCCTTCTCCTCTCCAAGCCCACCACCCCCAGCTCCCTCAGCCTGGCTCCAGAGCAGAGGGTCTCCAGCCCCTTCATCATCCTCGGGGCCTCCTCTGGGCCCTCTCCAGCAGCTCCACGTCCTCCTGGTGCTGGGCCCGGAGCTGAGCTCGGGGTTGCAGGTGGAGAGTGGGTGGGAAGGTATAGAGCCAAGTCCCGCCGCTGAGAAATGTCATCCAGCAGGAGGGAGGGAGAAGGCAAAAGCAGAAATACGTCGCTGCTGATGCTGCCTCCAAAAAATCCCGACAGCTTTAGCTCCCCAACGTGGAGCAGGCCCGCTCGTCGCCGTGCGGCTGGCGGACCCGTAGGTGTGCGTGCGGTGCTCTGTGCGAGGAGGGCTGGGTGCCTGCATTTGGGTGCTCGCCACAGAATATGTGATTGCAGAGATGCCACAGACTTCTTAAAAACAGTATTAAATAACCCTGAAAGCTTTCTAAGGAGGTGTATTAAAAGCAAGAAGCTTGCTTTTCCTCTTGGATTTCCTTCGGGTGCTGGAAAATACCTATGGTCAGTAATTCATCTGTTTCGCGTGCAACTGGCAGGCTGGAAATAAACTTTCTGGGGTTTGTAAAAACAGTTTGAATTAATCTCCTTAAATGAGATTGAAGTTTCATTGTGGAGGTTTAAAGTGCAAGGGAAAAATTCACTGAACAGCCATTAAAAACTAAAACCAACCCGAAAAACCCAACCTAAAACCAAGGAATACCAGCCTGGAAATATTTTCCTCCCTCTGTGCCGCCCATTAGCCTGCTGCCCGGGGGAACCTCAATACTGAAACTGCCAGGGGTTGCTGTAGTCTGGTGCCTGGCGGCGTAGTGCTCGCAGGACGAGTGAATTGCTGCACCTGGATGGGTCTTGCTGCAAATTTAGGCACCTTCGAGAGCTCCTGCCTGTGGAGAACAAGCCTGTCGCCATCCAGAGTCTGCCAGGGGCTTTTGCAAACTGTAAGCACCGTCTCCACAGGGTAGGAAAGTATCCCCATTTCACAGATCAAGCTTGTCCAGCTTGCCGTGGGGAAGTATGGAGCTCTGGTGTTTGACCTTTGTACCTGTGTGTAGGTTTCGGTTTAAGTCTTCTAATCTAGCACGGCAATATAATCTTAATTGGTTTGCGAAGAGATTTCTTCAGATAGGGCTCCCAGAGCGTGAGGGGTGAGCAACAACCGCTTGAAGACAGAGGAGCTGTGTTTGGTTCGAGCTGTTTGAAAGCCTTCAGTTCAGAGATAAGCGCGTATTTTACATCCTGATCAGCAAGTTATGATGAGATTTAGAGCACTAAATGAGTTCTCAGCTAACCCACAAAATGATGCATGTGGCTCATCGCAGAGCCATTGTTCTCAGCAGCCCTTGCTGGTGAAATCATTTAGGGAATTGTGATACGCTGCAAAATGGGTTTAATCAGCAAGTAGTTCCACCTTCGGAAGATGACATAAGTAGATAGAAGGCATTTCTCAATGTCCACAAAGATTTCTGCATGAGGGAAGTAGCCCTTGTGTTCCTAGCAGGGGAAAAAGAGCTATCTGGAACTTCAGACACGTGAACAGGCTGTAGGATTAAGTGTTCTCTGGTGTGATGAGTGGGAGCTGTGTCTTCCAAGTGCTGGAAATTTCTAAAAGGCTGTTCTGTTTCTCCATCAGGAGGAGATAATGAAGGAGCACGAGCAAGGAAGGGTCATGCTGGAGGATAGAAGCGTGAAGAGCAGAATAAGAGCTGCTGCTCTCACGATGAGCAGTGAAAAGGGGATGGGCTTTACACGAGGGCTGAGAGGAGCCCTGTACTTTGCTGCACCGGTGGCAGGGTGCTCGTGCCCTGGCAGGCTGCAATAGGAGCATCTGCTGTTTCGACTCTTAGACGTATCCAAAGTCAAGGATTTTAATTTTTTTGTCATATTTTAGCAGAGGTTCCTTAGTTCCTGGGATGGCTGGAGCAGTCTCCTGACGCAGCAGTTGGTTTCTTGAACTCTGTACGATGGGATCTGGAGAGAACCATGTGGCAGAGATGGAATAAAACAGTATTGCAGCCAGGGGAAGGCACGGCGATGCTTTGCAAGGGTTTGATCACTTAGGTAAAAAGGCATCAGGCAGATTTGTATCGTAAAGGCTCCTCGTCTGAGCCTTCAGCTCTTCCTGTCCCTCCCATTTCACAGTAGATTATCAAAACTGATGATGGTCTTTCTCCTCTTCTGCAATCCGTTGTGTTTTCAGAAATTGATTTTTTTTTTTTTTTTTTTCTCCTTTTTTTTTTTTTTTTTTTCCTCCCTGAGTATTGAAACCCAGCTTTGTTTATTCCAGGCTCATTTCCTACTTTGCTGTGTAAGGCTACCACGTCTTCTGTTCAAGGTCCCTGAAAATGTTATGAATAGTCTTATCTCTGCAAGCTCCTTGAATACATCACAAGTTCTGTATACCTGGCCGTTTTGAACCTCATCCTCATTAAAAAGAAAAAAAGAAATAAAAGCCCTTATCTTTCTTCTCTGAAGTGACCTATTAGAATTCTCCTGTGGGAGAAAATTAGTATGCGTGGACTCGGAGTCACTCGGAGATGTGCCTGCCTAATGCACGGACACAGATTTGCTAAAGAAACACAGCTAGCGGGATCGAAATCACTAGATATTGCTGTCTATAGAACAATTTATCTTTTTTTTTTTTTTTTTCCTCCTTCTCACTGCTGGGTAGAGCTGTTGGACCTAATTTTAATACCTATTTCAGTCATTTATGCTATGAAATGATAAAAGGATTATTAAAACATTATCTGCTAAGTCAATACGGGAGGGTTTGACCTAGCTGTGGTGACTGCTGGTGTTCAGACGGAGGATATGCTGCAATTTGATAAAGAACCTTTTATGTTTAGTTGCTCTGAGATGGCTCGAAACACGATTTTTCAGCTAATTAAGTAATTTTCTCATCCTTCGCGATTTTTCTTCGAACAAAAACTAACAAGTATCTCACTTCCCCATATCAAAGATTAATAAGCTGATTGCAAAGCACTTGGAGCATAACTGCAAAACACGACTAGTGGAACTTGAAGCAAAATCTTTGCTTTTCAAAAGGGGAAGAGTGGAACTTGCCTTCCCCTTCTCCCATCACCAACGCTGTGCTGGGCTTCGCGCCACCATTGGCCACCCTCGTACTGCTCTGGGCGAGGGCTCGAATGGATTTCTTCTCCTTTTTTTCCTTCTACCGAAGGAGTGGATTCTCCCTAAAAATCAAGCCCTCGTTAGAGAGGAGGAGAAAGTCTATAAAACACTGTCTTCGTGCTCACTTTGGAATCACAATTGCTCCTGCTGAGCTTCTGAGATAGACTTGAAAAGGCATCTTAGCTTGCATTATAGGTTAACCCAAATAAACGTTTAGTAAGTAATAGCAGTAATTAGTATTTATAATGAGGTAGTAACAGGCAACCTGAATTAGCCCAAGCTCCCATTGTGCCTGGAACTAAACAAACAAATAAGCTACTTAGGGAGGGACTGCCGTGATTCAAGTGTATTTGTCATTTCTTGTAATAAGTCTAAAATATATTGTAATGTGATACTCAGTACACCTTTTTTTTTCCAGTCACGTAAGCGTAATCTTTATTAATATATGCCGTCTGCTTTTTGCTTACCTTGATCCCTCTTGGGTTGGCATACCCAAACTGTGCTTAAGTTCCGTCTCCAGCTGCCTTTAAATTCAAATACTCCTCGTTGCAAGGTGTGGCGTGCTCGTAGGATGTCACGTAAGGATTTAGGGACTGCAGCTTTGCTTGCTGCTAGCAAGCTTGTCATTAAGGACTTTCAGATTGCAATTAAATCAGCAGTTTTCATAGGCATGAAGTGTTGAGCTAAATATTTGAGTAACAATCTAGTGAATATTTGCAGTAAAAAAAAAAAAAAAAACACAGGAAAAATGGCTGAACACCCTCCTTTTTTCTCTAACAAATTTTTCTCCTTTTTCCGTCCTAGTTACACTTTGCTGCTAGCATGGGTAAGTCTTCGGACCATAGATCTTACGCAGCCACAACACTTTACCAGAAATAAAAATACATTTTTTGAGGAAATAATATTTCAATATTTAGACCTTTGTTGTGACAATTGCTTTGGGCAAGCTGTGTTCCACAGCAGACCCTTAGTCATGCCAGCCACGAGCTGGGCAAATACGGCTGTCATGGTATCCACATAATTATAAAATATGGCATTATCGTTGTGTTTTCATGGGGGTTCGTTCAGTTACTACCTAGCCACTTCTTTAATACGTGCTACATAAGTACTGGGAAGTATTTTAATAGTCAACTTGAGCATTATTAACTATTTTTTATGCAAGACTAATTTATGGAAGCTGGTGCTGTTAAACATCCGCGCACTTACAGCCTGTCCCAGATGAGTAATTTATGTCTGTGGCACAGAGTTCTAAATATTTAAGGATGTCCATAAAAACTGTTGCCTAAATAATCTTCCTGCCTACCCAGTGCCGAAATGCCTGAGCTGTTGCCTCCACAGGCTCTTTGATAGCTGTAGACACTGGTGTACAGTTGTGGATTGGTTTTATTGCAGGGCACTTATCCTACTCGGCGTAGTAGGAAGGTATATAGAAATAGAAGAATATAGAAGGAAGGTTGTGGAAGGATGAAGAAGGAAGTAGAAGGATGGCGCGAGCCTTGGTCAATGGCTCACTGTTGTTTCCTGCCCTCACTCACTGCATGGGCTCGCACACAAGCTGTTGAACTGAATTTGAAATTCTGTGAATTGCTCCATTGCTTTTTCCAAAGTCCTTGCAGCTCGGGTATCTTGAGCTTCACAGTCACTAAGTTCACTTGAATTTACCTTTAGTATCTCTTGTGGGATGCGAAAGCACCACAATTTCTGTTGGGTAGAATAAAGGCCCTACTAGTTCAAGGCCAGCTCTGGAAATTCAGCTGTTGGCATTTTTTGGATTTTAGCTTGGTAGACTTCAAGGGCTGTTAAAGAGATTTTTTTTTCCCCTCAGAACACTCCTTCAACCAAAAAGAAAAAAGTCCAAACGAACTCCGGAATAAATTTCAGCCATCAGATCTGAAAATATTTTGTTTCTTTAAAAGCTAAATTATTTAAGAGTGATGAGAAGATGTTAGATTGGAAATGCTTCATCCATTTAAATGGGATTGTTTCCCATTTGTACCCGGCTTCCTGAGAAGTTTAAATTCCCAAGATTTAGGAAAAGTACGGCCGTCTACCCAAGCGAACACTGAACTAACCGTGTCGTACATCGGTTTATTTGGGAGTAGTTATCTCTTTCCAGGCTGTGAGTGCTGCGGTTCACTCTTATCACAGAACGACTCTCAGATTCTAAAGAAAGAGAGTTTTTCCTGATTTGGTTGAACCAGACTTGCTCAGGATCTTAGAGGATGTTTATGGCAGAGCTGAAAATAGATCAGAGATTTTCTGGTGCGTGCTTGAACCACAAATGGACCTTTCCAGTCAGATCCTGGAGCTTCAAAGTTGGCCCCGTGGAGCAGGTCATGGCTGAGCAGTAGAATTGCCTTTTTCGTAATGGTTCCCCCCAAAAGTGGATACGGGAATGTGTAGATGGAAAAATCTCTGCTGCTCATTGAGGTCTCTGTGTTTAATAGCGATCCTTTGAAAAAAGAAATGCTGTAATCCTTGAATGGTGCTGTCATTACCTAAAGAAGGAATGCCTGTTTTGATAGAGGAAAGCACTGTTAATTTTCCTTGGCATACTGTCACGATCCCTAGCATGGATGGGGAGCTCTCGTTTCTAATGACGCTATTAAGGTGCCGCCTGTAATTAGCATCTTTTGAAAATTGGGGTTTTGTGCTTGGGCATGAATTTATCAAGGAGATGAGGGCTGCGGAGGAAGGGCTTCCACCTGCAGCCTGAGCAAGGGTGCTGGACAGCTCGCCGTGGCAGTGGGCTCTGGGCAGGCGTTCACGTTTCCATTAAGACACTTAATGACTTAGAAATATCGATGGTGGCTGACGTAACGCGCGAGCCGTGGCTGGCAGAGCGAGCGGCGCTGCGTCGCCCTGCCTTGCTTCAAACTGCAAGCTTGTTTTTAAATCTCCGGAATTTATAGGGTATTGCTTTCCATTAGCTCCTACAGCCTTGCTTTTTGCTGCTTAAACTCAGCAGCTGGTGGCCGAGCGGCCTCGGAGGTGCTGAGAGCAGAGACCCAAGAGAATTGCGGGCAATTCTGCTCCATCGGCCGCATGCTGCTCGCCGTGGAAGTCCAAGCGAAGAAGCCCCACGTCCAGGGCTGGGAATACCAAAATCATGGCAATAGGACTTTACAGCACCCTCATCTTGGGATGGATATGAGCACCGTCTGACCCACGAAGCCTTGATTTCTACAAGTCCCAGAGGAACGGCTGCTGTGTGCTGTAGTTACGTGGGCAGGTCTGCTGCTCCCGTGGCGTTTTCAACGCTGGTGTAAACGTCTTCATAAAGCCCTCTCCTAATCCTCTTAGTCAAGCTAAAAATATGCAGGGCTTTATTTTTTTTGTTTATGAAGATTTTATCCCGGGCAAGGTTGCATTTGCCTCCAACAGATGCACGTGGTGTCCATCTGTTTTTTTTTGTTGTTGTTTTTTGAAATGTTTTGGCAACATCCGATTAGGGTATTATGCCCTCTCGGGATCTCTGGAATTGACTAATTCCTATTTGAAGTGGTTTAAATGACATTTCTACTCCAAATGTAATGGACGTGCATGTGTTACGCAAAAGCAGTGACAACTTATTTTTTGCAAATGACGTCTAAAAGAATGATGTAAATGATTTTTTATCTTTTTATTTTTATTTCTTGTATCTGATACTGTGCTGGGAAGACGACCACGATGGTTTGAGAGTGGGAAGCATCTCCAAACTCTCAGCGCGAGGCCGAGCTGATGGGTGCTGGAAAAGCCCTCCCAAGGGAATCACAGAGATGCCAGGGCCGGTTCCTACCTGTTTCCATTTCGATGCTAAAGCCATAACTTGAATTTTTAGGGCTTAGTGCAGTGAAAGTTTCAGCTGTTGTTGTGTCTACTGTAGATGGAGGTTTCTTGTTTCCCATTTAGCGTGATCTCTGGGAGAAAGCCTCTTGGAAGCCCTTTATTTGGCAGCGCTACCACTTTCAGCCTTGTTTGAAATGACCAAGAACCTGTTTAAAAATCGGAATAGCCACATATCAAACAATGAACAGATCTGTACTTCTCAGGAAGCCGGGTACAATTTTTTTTATAACTTGGGATCGTAGATCGTGTTCTCAGATGGCGTGAATGACGTTGAGTTTCTGTTCGTTTTCCCATGACCCGGTTCACGCGTTTCCAGGAGAATATTCTTTTACTAATTTTTTTTTCAGTAAAGAAAAAAAAAATGCGACTCTTTGTATTTCAAGGACTTTTGAAAGACAAAGCTCTATGGCTGTGATAGCCTCAACGGCAGAAAAACCCTACTGGTGAGAGTCTCCGGAGCCAAAAGGTGTACGAGGTAGGGTTAGGGCTACGGAGCACCTCGGGATCTGGACGCTCAGCTGGTGGTGCTGAGCCACAACAACCCAAAACGGGCTCCGTGGTCCTCACCTTGTCTTCCCTATGGGATCGCCTGCGTCCGCTGGCAGATTTCGGATGTCCCTCCATGCCAGTGGCAGCCGGGGGCTGACTGCTGCGGTAACTTTTCGAGAGAGAATTCATCGCCAGCGTCGGCTGGAGGCGTGAGAGTGTGTGCGTAGTAGCCCAGAATGGTTTTTGTTTGCAGTTGGTCAAAGTCTACGTTCTGCCGACTTTGTTAGGGACTGAGAAGGTAATGGGTGACTAGCTAGGAAAGGAGAAGGGCAGAAAGCCTGAAGATTGTCTCAAATGTAATTTTCACACCTTTTCTTCATAAGGTTTTCCTAAAATGATATAAAGCAGGGCTCTGGTAGCTGATATAGATGTTTAAAAATAGGACTTATGCATTGGAACCTTACCTGAAAATGACATTTCTCAGCCTGCCAGCAACACGGTCAGCCCCAGGGGAATAAAGCCTCGTGGAATCTGGCTTTGGGGTGTCCCAGGTGACATCTCAACGGAGCTCGGCAGCACGCAGCCAGTGGTTTTCTGCCTGCGATGCTCCAACACCCTTCTCCCCGTTGCCACCCCAACCCCACCGACAGTGCCTGCATCCCCTGGGGTGTGCAGGTGTCCTGCCTCGACGCTTCCACCACAAGATCGACCCTTTTCCCCCAAATTAAGGGCGGTGGGTGCAATGCACAACCTGGGGAAAAGCTGCAGGCTCTTGCTGGGTGCTCCGCGCTGACTTAAATCGTTCTAATTTTCTCGCTTGCTCTTAAGAAAATTAATTCACTCGCTGAGATGACAGCCTAAATGACTGCTTTTCAGTGGATGAAGAAAGGGATTGACTTTTTTTTTTTTTATCAAAGTGTAGTTGAAATGAGTTTCAAGTTTTCTCCTGGCTTATTTTTGAGCACTTAAACCACTCCTTGATGAACATCTATTTAAAAAAAATATATAGGAGGCATATATTGACAAAGGGATGCAACGAAGACTCTGAATTTAGGCAATTTTTCCTCTTCTGAAAGCGAGACCGAGTTGTTGGCCCAGCCTGATGTTTACGTGGTTCAATCTCAGCCTGGGGCAGGGGGGTGCAGAGGATCTTTTTTTCACGTCGGTGTCGGAAGTCGGCTGGAAAACATAACAAACAGGAAACCACAGCGAGTAGCGTGAGGAGCCTGGAGCTGCCAGAGCCCAGGTGGCTCGACCCGTTATTTCTAGAAATCAGTAGAAATCAGACAATCAGAACGGCCATCATCTTGAGAAGCTCGCATCAGGAGCGCTCGCCGGGGAGAAAGGAAGGATGCTTCTGCTCACTGCGCTACTTCCAGGTGAGGGGTTGTGTGCTGCTCACCCTCCGGGGTGTCCTGGGTTCCATCCCTGCAGAGGAGCCATGCTCTGTTCCTGCTCTCCTGGACAAGGACGAGGAGATGCTCCTCAGCAGGGTGGCAGACCCAGCAGCATGGTTTTCTAAGCTGTTTCGGTCCGTCGGAGAGAAGTTGATGGTGCCGTGGTGAATAGCTCACAGCCGATGCGGTGGCTCTGAGGCGTGTGTCCTTGGAGAGCAGCCCTTGCCAGGAGCAGGAAAAAGAGGGTAGGTGCTCCTTTGTGCAAGGTGATGCTGGCTGTGTGGTCTGCAGCCACCCTGTTGGATTATACTGGAAAAAAAAAACACTCCATGATCATCCCCAGTGCTGGTGCCCATTCCTTGGGGCTGGGGCACAGAGGGGGCTACCTGCAGCCAAGCTCCTGGGCCACCCGCGCCCGTCTGGGCAGCTTCTTCGCTCTGCTTCTTCTCTGCTTTCTGTTCATTTTCCTTTTTGACTCTCCTTGCTTCTACAATTAATGCTTTTGTGTCTCAGGACTGTCTGCAGCAGGCTCGGGGTCAGCACTGCTTTCGTTTCCTGTCCGCAGCAAGAGCTGAGGATGCTCCCGACCCTGTGTTTTCTCACGAGCTGCCCTGTTGCTGGTTACATCATGGGAATGGGATAAAACGTGGCCTCGGAGGATCGTCTGAGCAGATTGTTGGCTTTCCCTGCCACCGCTGTTCCTCGGTATCTTCATCACAACCTGAGAGGTCCCCTCTTGGCTTAAGCCACTTTGGGAGTTTGTTAAAATGTTGGCTGGGAACCAGTCTGCCCAGCACGAACAGATCAGTTAGCCGTGCCAGCAGTGCCTGCTGCTCTTGTCGCAGGCTGTCTAGCTGTGAAAAAAAAAAGGGTAAGGAGAGCTGTGGGGTGGTTGTGCTGCCGTAGAGGAGAGCAGCGTTGGGGCAGCTTGACCACCAGGCATCAGCAAGTCTCATCAGCCTGCAGGTTGTGCAACTGGTGTGTCAGGAATGCTGGTTATCTATACGCCGTCTCCAGCCAGATGCAAATTCTATTTATTTAAACTGATTTAGATAAAAAAAAAAAAGCCCGTAGCAGTACATCTACGGGCTCGCTGTTCCAGTTAGATGTGTAGCAAGAGCTCGATTTGGTCTTGACCGTAATCTCCTGCGCGGGAGCACGATGTACCGACACCAGCCCGCTCGGGAGCTTGTGCAAGCAAGGCTAAAGTGCTTAAGGAAACTTTTACAAAGCTCAGAAGTGTTTTAAAAGGATAGATGTCGCTTTAAGTCGACGTACATTTAGGTTAATCTCAATTTGTAGTGCACAGAAGTATGGAAGTGCTGCGGGTACCGTGAGCCGGCAGCCTCCTGCGCAGCCTTGCCGCGCTCTGCTTCCTGGGACGCATCTCTTCATTCTCTAAAGTTTCACAGGCATTGCCGTGAAAAATATTTCTTGTACCCTGCAAGGTCAATTATTAAGACCGTTAACAGGAGAGGTAAAGAATCTCACCACTGTTTTAATGTCGGTCCTCGGTTATTGTGTGATTCTGGCTGCTTGCTTTCGGCATTCTCAGCGAAGCATCTCGCCTTCCGCAACTCCTCGTGCTGCTGGTGGCAGAGCCCGTGAGAGAGGAGGAAAAAGCCACAGAAAAAGCCACCGCAGGAGCAGACGGAGCAGCTTCCCTGGAGGAGAGGAGGCTGCCTTCGCTCTTCACACCTTGCTCCGTTTTGGGGAGGAAACGAGGGAGAGGGAAGAGGGGAGGAAGAAAGCTGGGTAAAGGTGTTAGAGAGGAGGAAGGGAGGAGAGAGGAGTTGGCCTGTTTTAATTACCTTTCTGTGAGGTTTTGGTAGGGCCACGCAACACGACTAAATTATTGCATGGCAGGTTTTAGTGAACCAGATCTAAATAAAAGCTTCACTTCATTATAGCAGGGTCAGGATTTATTTTACAACGCCTTCAGCAAATTGCATTCCTCTCCATTTTGTGTTTTCCTTCGTAGCCTCAAATCAGTAGCTCATTTTCTAGAAGCTTCAACCTCTCTATTCATACACTTCTTTTTTTTTTTTTTTTAAGGCCTCACTAGCTATTAAACACAATTTTAGTGCAGTTGCAGCACGGTGCTGCTTTGAGCATTGCCAACCTCCCTTGCCTCGCCTTCGGAGCCTGGCTCTTTGCTGTCCTATTTAGTCTTTTATTCGAGTGTTTCAGCGCTCTGGTTAATACCGACGTTACAAAGTCCTCTTGGACAAAGCAAGCCTGCTTTTAAACACAGTAACCTCCGCGGAGGAAAGAATATGGCAGGAGAGGAATGGCAGAGCGCGTGCGGTTCTGACAGCATTGTTTTTCATTTGGTAATAGTTCCTTCTGACTTCACCAGGGACTCCAGCAGTGATGTCAGCCAGGATACAGTTTATGTTCTGTCTGTCACCCGAGTGATAGATTGCACTGAGTCGTGCCAGAACCATAAATTGCCTGGGAGATTGGAGTAAGTCGTTGGTGGAGTTCTGCAGAGCCGGAGCCAAAGCTGGAGAACTTCAGGAGAAGCCTCTTGAAGAGCGATCTGAGGATGAAATCTTCCCGTTGCCTTGGGAAGTTATGTAAAGTCCCGTCCCTGGACATCAGAAGGGTGAAACTACTTAGTCATGCTGTAATAATTAGGGGATCATCACCGCTTCTAGCTGTCACGCTTTCAAAATGTTGTCTCAACAGGTTGCATAATGACACGATCTGGACCATCGCAACTATAATAAGGCCGTAAAATTATTTATTTAGAATAAGCTGTAAAGGGGAGGTTGCAAAAAGGAGAAGCAGATGCGGTGCCAGCAGTCGATAGGTTTTATTTGGTTTCTTTCTTTTTAAGCAGTGTAGAGAAGTGTAAAGATGCTGTTAAATAAACTTTGGTTTGTATGGAGGGAGCTGTGTTGGGTGTGAGGACATCTTGGGCTTTGAAACGTGCCCCTGGAACCAGTGGGGCATGTTTTAATCCAAATACCTGCTGGATCTGATAAATTGGGACACTTTATCCCGACTGGTGATGTACCCGAGGGACTGCTCCAGGTGGAGATGTGCCTGGAGGGGACCTGGGAGCGCTGGAAGATGTAGGGCAGAGCCAATAACCCAAAGGTGCTGGGAAGTGCTCACGGACCTAGGGCTGATCTCCCGTGTATTTGTAGAGTGGGTCCGTAAGGAAACAAGGCTGATGGCAACCTGCATCATCAGGGTGAGATCAATGGCAGCAAGGCTGGGGGCTGCTTCAGGTCTTAGCCAAAATCTGGCTGTTTTGGTAGGAAGCACCACGAAAAGCATTTGTCCAAGCTTTTGTTTTCAAACTAAACCAATTCTGTTGTCTCAAGTGGTATTTTTAAGGTGGTAAGTCTGTCGCTAAGCCACAGAAGGTGTGAACTGTACAGAAACTAATTCATGGGGAAAAGAAGACAGGGAAAGCTAGGATGGTTGAGAGCAATTAGCAGGTTTTTAGTAGCGAGGAATTTAAAGGAACTTTGGGCAATTCTGGCGATTTGTCCGCAAGATTTTGTGGATTTCAGAGAAAAACCAGCTTGCATAGAATAGCCTTTAAGCACACAAATCCTCTTGTCTAAATTTATAATATGTGTAAAGTAAAGGTTTCCTAATAGGCAATTTCATCAGTATCGTGGCAGAGGCTTCGTTGCCTCATTTAACAAAGCACTCGAGAACAGGCTCCGGGCGCAGCCCTGCTTCTGCGGCGTGCAAGATAAATTCACAGAAATTTCCCCTCTCACATCTGCTTCCTCCGAGTTCCACTTTCTGCTGTATAAACTGCGTGTGTGTGTATATATAGGAAAAAAAAGAAGCTGTAACAAAGGGGAAATGTCAAATGTAATGAACTGCTCTGAAACTCTTCTGTTCTCCTGCCCAAAACTGCCCATCCTGATGAAAACCCTGTTGATCCTTGTCTTCAGCCGTCTTGGCACCTCCAGCTTGCAGCGTGCGAACCCCCCTTGTCCTTGCTAGAGAAAAATAGAATAATCTTATCGCCAGCCAATATATAGGGCCCAAAGAGGAAACTGGGATTTCATTCTGCACAGTCAACTTCCTGCAATGTGTCCAGACCCGTGCAGCTCCTGCCTGCTGCCTAACCCAGTTCTTTTCAGCGCGGTTGTGCTGACCGGACAAAAGGCAGCTCGGTCGCCTCCTCGCTTGCGGAATAGAGATGAGATGCATGGAAAAATCAGCAGCTGGCCAAGATCTTGAGAAACAAGGAATCGGAGGAAACCAGGGGAAGAAATTCAGATGGTACGGGCTCTTTTAATTATTCCCTCACTGAAATCTCCCTGCAACATTTCCTTCTACCGATTCAGCACTGCCTCGGAGCTGAGCCCAGTTCCCAAGATCACCCAGTTCCAACCCCCTGCCGTGGGCAGGGCCACCTCTCACTAAATCAGGTTGCCCAAAGCCCCATCCAGCCCGGCCTTCCAGCCTGCCCATCCAACACCTCCAGGGATGGGGCACCCATAAGATCTCTGGGCAACCTGTGCCAGTGCCTCACCACCCTCAGGGTGAAGAAATCCCAAACCCTTCCTTCGAACGCAGCACGGTGCGTGGGGTGCAACGTTCAGGGTTGCTTCTTGGACTTTTTTTTTTTTTTTGCTAGTGCTTCGAAGTTCATCAACATCGTCGGTATACCCCCAGCAATCTGAAGGTGCTAAAAGGGGTTGAATGCTGTGCTCGTTCCTAATAAAATAATGGAGCTCTAGTATCGCGCCGCTTAGATCCCAAGCTGTCTTGTTGCAAGTCCCTTTCAAACCAGGCTGAAATAAAGATGTGTGCGGTATTCTTAGTCAAGGGGATTCATATTTCAAAAGGAGGGTACCCCGTAAAGAGGTAGCGAGATCATTTTGTCAAGCAAATACTCAACACCATTCTTGTACAGAAATGAGTGCTTGGAACAAGGAAGAAGTTGAAAACAGGCAGGCTAGGTTTGTAGAAGGTCACGTAACTTCAACAAACTCGTTTAGCCTCGGTGAGAAAAGAAGAAAACCAGGCTAAGAGCCTAGAAATAATTGGCTTTAATCTTCAGGAGGCCTTAGATTGTAACCTAAGTCGTTCTTACACTGGTGCGTTATGCTCGACTGCTTTAAAAAAACCCTTTTTGGAGGGATCTGGATGACTGATAATAAGCAGCGAGTGTGGAAACCATGACCAGCGCTGCACTCTCACTACAAAAGGAGGAATTAAGAAGAGAGATGTTTCAAGAGCCTGAAATGCGAGGTTGTAACCAGAAGAGAGTGGCCACAAAACCTCCCTTGGCAACAGAAGGCTTTAGCCGAGGCAAACCAACACGGCAGCAAGGGCTGGGCACATCGGCATCGAGAAACACCGGCGGTGAGCTGGGGCTCCCGTGTGCTGGTCCGGCACAAGGGCAAGGATAAAAAAAAAATAGGGGAGAAGGGTAAGTGTCCGTGTCTGGTGATCTGTGGTTGTTCAGCATCAGTATTTTTTCTGCCTGCTCTCTAGAAGGTTGGAGAATTTTTTGATTCTCTGCTTTTGAGGTCTTGCTTGGCTTTTTGGATGGATCCCACTTTGCCTGAGCACGGCACTGGGGGCTGCTCCGGGTACAAGTGACCGGTAGCTATTGCTCCATGTGCCAACCTTCGTTCAGATCTGTTTTCTTGGAAGGGACCTACAGAAACCCTTGGCTGCACCCAGCGCCTCTCCTCGTGCTGCTGCCGGAGCTCAAAGCCGCGTTTCAGTGCATCGCCTCGCATGCTGCGCGGGCTCGCTCCCATAGCTGGGTTGGGAGCATCTTTGGGTGATGCCGGGTGTTCTCCGACCCGGAGGGATGAGGAGCCTTTCCTGGAGAGCCTTTTGTTCCAGCGTAGGAAGCCCGTGTTGCTAGGGAGTTGGCATTTGCATGGGGCTTGAACAGCCCTCGGTTTGCTGATCTGAAAATTTCGCTCCGCAAACCTGCTCTTGTGCTCGAGGGACGAGCGCGAGCGCTGACTGGCGTTTTACAAGACCTCTTAATGAGTAGAAATGAACCTTTTGTCATTGCCAGGAGACCGGCTCTCCGTTAATAGCAGCCCCATCTCCCTCTGATGTGCGTGCACGCACGCAAGTGCGTGCGTTGAGTCAGAAGGATGACAATAATGGAGCCAGAAAATCCCCTTGTTCAAACGGGGAGAAAAGACCATTTCCTGAGCTTTTGCTGCTTCTATTCATAGGGGTCTGGCTGCCGCGCTGGAAAGCAGGAATCGATTAAAAGCGCGTGTGGCTCTGCCTTGTGGAGCTGGGTCTTGAGGGATGCCAGCCTTTCAGATCGCTTTGTAGCCCGGCCGCGCGATGCCGGCCGAGGAGGAAGGCTGTGCACGCGTTTGTGGTCCCGGCCCGTAATTACACCGCGGCAGGAATGCTTCCGCAGGCACGTGGAGCTGCAGCTGCGCCTGCTGTGGGGCTGTTGCTGCCGTCCACACCTCCGTTTAAAACCAGTGACCTACCTGGGGAAGCGTGGGGCCTCGCCGCTGCTCCTCAGGGCTGCCGTCGTGCTCGGCTCCTGCTTCGGGGCTGGACTGAGAACCCACGAGGAAGAGTGCGACCTCGCGGGTAACAACCCGGCACCGGTGCGTGCTGCCCTGAGAATTGACAGGCTCGTCACATCAATGAAGTAAAAGTGAGGGGCGAGGTAAGAATAGGAACAGGCACGTTGGCTTTTGGGCTCTCTGCCTTATTTCAGCCCCCTTCGTTTCGTCCCGCTGGAGACCAGGAGATGTGGAGGCTGGCGCGCCGAGGGGCTGCAGGCATTTTGGAGATGCTCCAGGGGACCACAGCTTCCTGAAGGCTTGGATCGTGGCACCACAGGGAATTCTGCTCTGTTCCTCTTGCTAGCCTCATTCCTCTACCAGCTCACACCCCAAATAGATGGCGCTGGGAGCGCCCAAGCTGCGAACACCCCTTTCCTCCGCATCACCGCGTGAAGCTTTTAGAATTTATCCAGGCTTTCTGAGCGCCAGGGAGAATTGTTTGTTTGGGGAGCTTGTGTTTCCAATCGCCTGCGTGGGCCTGTAGCACACGGCCGAGCCTTTCAAGTATTGTTTGAACCCGGGGCTCCCTTTGAGAACTGTTTTCCCCGCTCGGGAGCAGAGCCGCCTCTCGCGGGGCCTTGGCGCGGGGAAGATCGGTGCGCTCGTGCCGAGGCCTTCTGTAAACACGCGGAGATGCTTACTAAGCTGCTTGCCTGCTTGTCTGCATAACAAAGACGAGAGTTATGTAGTGGGTGTAGAGAAAGGGTGTGACGTGTACTTTAACCTATTAGGCTTGCTAAATCTGGGGAAAAGGGCTTTTGCTGCATTCATCAGGAGAGCTGTCCGTGTGCCGGGGTCGGCTCGGCGGGCACGATGCCGAACGTCTCGGGTGCCAAGGGCACCGTTGGGGTCTGGGGGCTTTGGGAGCTGCAATGTGCTGACTTCTAAGACTTTGCTTTCTCATTTTTTTCCCCTCATGCTTTTTATTTATTTTGTGAAGCACCGAATGAGAAGCGGCAAAAGGATGAAAAGGCTGCAAACTTCATAGCGTGTCCTTACAGAGAGCAATAACGCCCTGTGGCGAGCGAGCCGGGTGTACGGGGCCTTGTGGCAGCCTCTCCTATGGTTAATACTGCCCCCAGATCTCATGGTAGGTTTTCACCTTTATCTTCTGACCCAGCGTGCGAGGCCTTTTTTTTTTTTCAGCCTAATTTGTTGTAAACGACAACCTTTCGGAGATGGCTGCTAACTTTCCCCGAAGTTATTTCTCGGCCGCTCCCGGTGCCGTGCCTCGGCCTGAGCGATCTCACAGAGGCAAAGGCTGGGTGAAAGTAATTTATTGTGGAAGATTAGGGGAAATTAAATCAGGGCTAACTGCAGCGAGCGGGCTGCAGAAATGAAAATCTCCACTTGCTGACTCAATTAGGACGTCTGGGGGTAATTGCTGGAGGTCCTGGCGGTTCTGAGAAAGAGCCGGTTTGTTTCGTGGGTTGATGGTGAGCGAAGTCCTTACTGGGCAGATACAGGGGCTCGTTTTGCAGTATTTCCGTGCGAGACCCGCTGTCGTGGGTTCAGCAGGGCTCCTGAAGCACGGGTTGTCTCGTTTGACCTGCTAAACCACTTTCCTCTGTTTGCGGCCTTGGGGCTGTGCTCGGTATTTTTTAAGTGGATTTGTTCAATGATTTTCGAGATAGAAATGCGTATTGTGGTGTCCTGGAGCCTACTGCAGTTTTACTCGGTGTCTTTCCCTATAAAGATCCCTTTTTTTTTTTTTTCTTTCTGAAGGGCTTAGAAGTTGTCAGTGGCTTCTGGTTTACGTTAACGCGTGAGATCTCTTTGTAGGAGAACACGACTTTAAATATTTTATTAACTGGTAACGCGAACCATCCTGGCGACCCATAAGAAGAACCAAAAGCAAAGTTACCAGCTAAAGTAAGTAAAACTACAAAAAAGAAAAATGCATAAACGCGTTTAATATGCCCAGTGCTGTAATGAAGGGTTCTAATGGCAGAGCCTTTGCTCCAAAGCGCGGCGTATATTGACATTGAACTCCCAGGTGACTTTACCAGGCAGGCAGCTAAGAAAAAAAAATAATAAAAATGACTTGCAAGCTGAGCAGATTTGACATAAGTAAGGCAGAGGCAAGTCATTTTGAACATACGGCTGCATATTAAATTTGGTTTTCTTTATGTGCTGGAGGAAAGTGCTTCTGGATTTGCTGGAGACTTGGGGATCGTTTCTCCTGCGCTGAGGACCCGGTGCCGTTAGCTTTTGTTGCAGTTGACCACGTAAAATGCCGCTGACGTGGAAAGGACAAGACCTGCTCCTACAGTTACAACGGAGCAAGAGGCAAGCTCTGGCCTGGTTGCTGATCGAGGGGAGCAGGGGGTCTGGGTGGGCACGCCGAAGCCCCCAGCCTCAGGCACAGTGCTTCAATTTTGCATGCAGCTTGCTCAGCCAAGGCTTCTTTTTGTTTTTTTCCCTCTTCGAGTCTGTAAGTGAAATAATTTAAACCAGTATTTCATGCCATTGAATATTTGTTCCGTCAGAAACGAGCTTATTTTTTATTAAGCTGTTTGATCTATTATGTATTAGAAAAACACGCAGTACTGCTCCGTCGGAGCAGTCTGCTGCTGCACAAGCTCTTTCCTCCTCGGTGTCATTCCTCTTCCATCCGCTGATCAACTGGCAGCGTAACTTGCTGTAGTGAAACAGGACCACGATTTTCACTTGTATGCTTTTGCTGTAATAACATGGTGTCCGAGAAGTCGGTGGGCACAACATTTTTGTTCTTGGGTAGCCTGAGTGGTTTTGTTCTTTTATTTTGTGAAAATACGTCCCTGGAGTTTCCCTTTTTTCCTGATCTCTGCTCATCAGCTCGACTTTGAAGGCCTGGTGCATGCCGTGGTCCCATCCTGCCACGTTCATGCCCATGGCTGGCACAAGCAGGACACACAAACCAAGTGGTTTGAACCTCAGCACTGTCCCTGGGAGTCCAGCAAAGCTCCCCGATGTGCGATTTGGGGCTGGGACCGCAGCTGCCTCTGAAGGGAGCTGCTGATTTTCAGTGGCACGAGGCCTTGGTGGCCTCCGTGTGTCTGAATTTGTGGCAAATTATTTGGTGGCCGGTTATGGATGTGACGGTTCGGTCCTGCAAAAGAAAAACCCCACAAAACAACCCCAACCCTACAAAAAGCAGGCTGGTGGGCAGCTGGAAGCGGTGTGGCTGGGAGAGCTTGCTCAGCCTCATTAGTTCATGGGGTTTTATGGCTTTTTGGTGTGTCTTTACCCAATTTTGAGTGAAATGCACTTGGTGGTGGTGTTTTTCAGCAGCTCTTGCAGGCATTTATATGCTCGAAGGAGGAAGGATGGAGACTTCAGGATTGTTGCTGGCTCCCGTCAAAAAAAAAACGATTATTTCAGTGTATCATGGGGAGAGTTTAGGGGATATGAATGACTGGAGGAACCTTGGGGGAAGAATAACCTCAAAAATGTAGCATGTGTGTGGAAAATCTCAGGGCGTATTCTCATAGCTGAGAGTCATACCGTTTCTGATTTTACCCCCAACTCCCTTGCTGCGTTTGATAGCATGAGGTCTCGGTGTACAGGCTTCTGCCAGCAGCGTTTGCTGTAATTCGCAATAGCAGCCTCAAAATACTTCTCTGCTTCGGTTGCGTGGAGCTGGCCAAAGAACACATCAACACAGAATTATTAAAACGAAGGAGAAATGAGTGAGTAATCTCGGTGCAGTGTTCCTGCTGCCGAGCCTGTTGTGTTGCCTGTTCGGTTCCTACGGTTTCATTAGATCCGCATTACTCCGCGTCCCTGCTAACCAGACCTGCTAGGATGGTTTCATGTTCTTAAGGAGATGTCAAGTCTTTGAACAAGCCTAGAATTATGGATGATGTCAGACTGCATTTTCATTATACCTCATGCACTTTTTTTTCCCCCCTGCAACACAAAGTCGGAAAAGGGTGAAGAGAACATATTCTTGGCGGTCAGAGCGCTCGGCAATCTGGAGTTATTTATATGTTTGCGATGCAGAAGAAGGCAATCATAAAATATTAATACCGCTTTATAAAAAGAAAAAGGAAAAACTCTGTAATTTTAACGGCGAGCAAAATGGGGAATTTATTTAGAAAATGCAAAGTAGCCTGGAACAAGGTTGTGGAGTGACTGGCCATCAGGTAAACCCACTTGCGCGAATCCTGGTGGCAAGGCTTGGTCTCAAGGGACTTCACATGTCGGGGAGACATCGGGGTGCTCTGGCAGCTCTGGTTCTTTTGGAGCTGCTCTGGGGCAGGGTCCCTTCCCTTACAGGTCTTTCCGTTTAGCACTAAACAAATATTTGTGCTAGCATTTATCTTCGCGTTGGAAAATTCGTGGTGGTTCTGTGCCGTCGGTATTAGCGCTTTTAAGCAGATTATGGTGTCGGTGTTTACACAGCGTGTTTGTCCTGGAGAATTGGTTCCATCTCGGCTAGGCTTCGGCGCAGCGTGCCATTGGCATGCTGTCCTTCCGACTTGAAAGGCTCCAGGGCGAGCACCAAGCTCGCTGTGGAAATGGGTGCTCGCTCGAGCTGCGCTGCTTGTGGCTCCAGTCAGAGGAGCGGCAGAATAGGTTTCATCCATGTTCACGCAAGAAAGTGCAACACCAAGGTTTGTTGGATTTCCTCACCCACGTTTTCAAAGAGGGAGAAGGCGCTTCAGTAAGCTCCCAGTGAGAAACTGGGAAGAGAGGTGTAATGTCCAGCATCTGCTGTGGGTTTTTGGGGAGAGGAGCAGCTGGGATGGGAAGTCCCAGGCATTCCCAGGTTCTGATAAGTGATATCACTCCTTGCTTCGTGCCAGGGCTTTTGGAAGCATAATATATTTGAAAAATGTCATTTCCATATAGTAATCTTGGCATTTGCATCCAATCTCTCTCCCCTTCCCTAGCTCTTGGATGGGGTTTGCCTCAGGGATGGGTTATAGAAGTGAAAGCGCCTGCCAAGCAGGGGAGGTTCAGGTCAGGGCTGAGCTCGGCCACTAGAGCCCTTGTTTTATGGTCAGATTTGTAAAGTGTCTCTTGTGCTCGGAGCCTAAAATGGCAGGGATTCATATCTACACTTGTATGAAGGGAGAGAAAAGTTGGAAGTTCTCCCTTGAAAAAAAAATAACGTGTTGCTAACAATTTGGCACTGCCTTTTCGGGGGTCAGCTCAGCTGCACTCGCAGGCTGCTTCCCCCACTTGGGGTTTTGGGTTGGGAAGCTGGGGGCTCCTCTTTGCAGAACCGTGACACAAAGCTTTCCACTGATGCACGTGGCCATTATGCAGCGGGGAATACACGGGAATAGCTCTGGGGTCAGCAAAATCCCCTTGAAAAGAAAGAAAATTATATAAAATGCCCTAGAATGCGGAACAAATTATAAGTTTTCACTGGGTTTTGCCTCATCCATTGCACAAAGCTGAGATGACGTATCTGTAATCTTTTATGTGCCTGCTCCACCAGCTTTGCAGAAGAGCAGGACTTTTTTGGGGAAAAGTCACGGCACGGCAGCAGCTCTGGCAGCATTTTTTGTGCCTGGCAGGGGGCTCTGGGGGTTTGCAGACTGTGCAGGGAGCAGGCCAGGGCTGCGGAGCTCCTGGCACGAGGCTTGCTCAGAGCCCTCTGGCTTTGCACTTAGCACAGAAGAAAACCAACCTCGATAGACAAATTAAGCAAAATGATTAAGGGCAAGAAGCTCAATGAATGGTCATAGAAAATTGCATATTAAATGGAAAATTAATTTGCTGCAATCATCTGACCCCTGAATGCCCCGCAGCTAAGGAGAAGGCAGTACACCAAGAGGAACTGAAGAGCGAGGTGAGACACGAGTTTCGTCTTGAGTACATTATTCTGACTAGAAATTAGGAAGAAACTCTTTACCATGAGGGTGGTGAGGCCCTGGCGCAGGCTGCCCGAGGAGCTGTGGGTGCCCCATCCTTGGCAGTGCCCAAAGCCAGGCTGGATGGGGCTGGGGGCCGCCTGGGCTGGGGGCAGGGGTTGTGCCCATTGCAGGGGGCCGGAACCAGGTGGGCTTTAAGGTCCCTGCCAACCCAAACCGCTCTGGGATTGTATTTGTGATTCTAAGAAGACAGCTCCTGCCTGTTCCTGGGTAGGTGACAGATGCCCCCACACGTAATGATGCCTTAGCTATGGTGTGGCAACTTCTCAAGTGGCTCAGCTTCAGCTCTGCTGGTCCCACAGAATGGCCAGGTCTTTTACCCCAAATTAAATCCCTCCACCTCGCCTTGCCCGCAGGGTCTCTAATGCCACTGGTTATATGTGCCGTTACCCAAGCTGAGCCTCTCTCCCCATGTGGAGAAGGTCCGTAAGCTGGGAAGCATTCAACGGGTTGCTCCAGTGGACCCAGTCTCTACCTAAATATTAGTGTTACAAAAATCTCAGGCCTGTGTTTAAGAATGCATTTGGGAAACGCTGCCTCTTGCTGATTTCAGTTTGATGTTGTCCGTGAAATTAAACAAATTCTCAGCTCTTGACCTCTGCCCTTGTAAGAGAGGTCTCTATCTTCACTTAATCGTAGCTTAATTCTCACATAATTAATGAAATATCCATTCAAGCCTGGGGCAAATGTTCTTTGTTTCATCAGTTGGCTAGAGCAGTGGAGTTGGCTGCAAGCACATCTTCGAGGAGAGTTAACAAGATGCAGGCGCTCGTATCGGAGCCACCATTTGCAGGTTTTACGCAACTATGAAGCCGTGTGTCCCGTATCCCGTACGTCCTGTATCCTGTATGTCCCACATCCCAGCCTGGCCGGGATAGTTTCATGTTTTCTTGGGAGACAAATTTGTGTGTCTCTTTCCAAATTCTGAGCACGTGGAAGTGAAGCCAGGCTACATTTGTAGATGTTAAAAGAGCTTTAGGCACATTATTAAGCAAGCTGCAAAAGATAACAGTATCTCCTAGTGTGTTATTTCCTATGGTGAGAATAAAAAGGAAAGAAATACCATTTCCAGAGGGTCTGAAGCCTGCACAGAGGAGGTTTGGGAGCTGTTTCCCATCTCTTCTCCATAGCAGATGAAGTCCTGCTCTCGCACAGCCAAGGCAGCTTTAAGAGGACGGCACCGACATTTGCCAGATGGACGTCTGCAGAGCTCGCGTTTGGATCCCAGTCCTTGTTTTTAGTATTTTAGTAAATAGTATTTGCTGAACTTAGCTTCTGGATTTTGTAGCAGTTTGCCTGCCCTCCCACCCCCCTCCAGTTGCTTTCCAATGTGGATTCTTGTTGACAATCCCCGTGTAGCCCTACACATTAGTCCAGAATTTCTATGAGATGACTTTTCTGCACTTCCATTGGTTTTCACTAGCCTCGTGGATAGCTTTCCAGAGGTGGCACGATGGGCTTGAAAGTCACATTTCTACATGGAAATAAATAAAAAAAAATACTGTCCTTTAATTTGCTCATGTTGGGAAATGAGTACACTTTGTATGTAGCCAAATCCTCCTAGCTGATCTTGTTTCTTCCTGCAAGCAGATATTTAAAATCGTGTTAAGGCTTACACTTGCTCAGCTTCAATACTTATTTCTACAAGAGGACTCTCGAGGCGTGTTAAAGTTTAATTTCTGTCTGCCAGGTCTGTGTTGGTCTCTGGTTTGGTGCTCCACATTTGTACCCTTTTATTGTGCATCCCTAAAGGTCTGTGAAATAAAACCTCAGAGAGGTTAGGGTCTTTCTCCCAGGTGTCTGGGGCCTCGCCTCAGTTTGTGGAGGACTTTGGGGCTGGTTTCCGAGCACTTGGGGGTCTGCTGGGGAAAGGTGAGGGGAGCAGAACCAGAAGCTGCTGATGGTGAGTGCAGTGCGAAGTGAGCAGCACAACTGAAGTGAAGTCTCTGTGTGGAGAGGTGGAGGGGGTTTTGTGACCAAGGCGGTGTGAATTTTGTACAGATTTAGTGAAAACTTGAGGAAATGAGGGTGTGTTTTTGGGAGGAGAGAGGCGGATAACCACGGGATGGAAGGGAAGCAGCACGCGGCTCGTTTCTTGTGGCATGTCTGAGGCTGGCCTGCTTGTGTGGAGCGCACCGCCACATCCTCGTCCTGTGGGGGCAAAGCTTTGCTCTCCACATGGGGACCTTCTGCAGAGCCTGGCAAGGTTGGAAATCAAGTGTGTCCTCGAGAGGCCTCACATTGTTCTGTCCTAGGAAAAGCATCATTCCCAAAAGCAATGTGCTCAATCCACGGGCAGCTCCTGGCTTTGGCCTGCGTGGCCTAGAGCGTCTCAGGCGGCCTGATCCAGGAAGGACTTTTTTAATGCCATTTGCCCACGTTTCTCCATTTTTCAGTAGCTTCCACGCTCTTTTTACTAAACAAGTTCTTCTGGAGAGAGCAATCTGAAGTGGAGAGGAGCCTTCGCCCTGCCGCCGGCTGCCGCAAGCAGCTACTTGCAGGCGAGAATTGCGATGGAGCTCGCTCTCCCCAGACTTCAAACGACAGGGAGGTGACTCGCTGCAGCGCGGCTGGAAAACACGAACCGGTTGTGGATGGGCTGCTCCCGGCATGAATGGCTTCAGAGACTGCTCCACACTTTAAAATTTCTTTAAAAAGGCACAGGTGTGCTGACATGGTGTCCCTGTGAGGTGCCGTGCTGAGGGAGGCCGGTCCCATGCCGCTGCCTCTCCCTTCATGCCCAGCCAGTGCTAGGAACCTCGAAAGAAAACAACAAAATAGTGAATAAATCCCTTCAAAAGGGGAAGCATCCTTAAAATGTTTGCTTAGTGTTTTCCCTGGCCAGCTATTTTTAGATTCCTGTGTGGTTTTGCTCACAAGGAGCTCTTGTTTAGGATTGATCTGGAAAAAAAAATCGTTTTTGAAGCGTATTTTGCATACGTTAGTGTTTTTCAATTTCTTCTATTTGGTTAAAAAAATATAGTTCCATTTCATCTTCATATATTGCTGTTCTGTAGTGTGTTTTCTTAAAGTCAGCGTTTATCTGCTTCTCCTCAAAAAATGTCCCGAAGTAGGGAGACTAAATTTGCACGGTATCCAAACGAACTTTTGCTTCCAAAACTCCACGGGAAGCTGTTTTAACTTAGGGGAATATTGATGTGGTTGAAAACCTCCAGCTCAACCACGGCCCAGCCATCTGGTGCACGTTGTGTGTGCGATAATGCCTCGAAGAGAAACCGCTCCGTGCGACTCCCACGGGCGCCGAGGCGCGTGGCATCGAGGTGATGTCTTTATCGCGACAGCCAGATAAGTTCGCGATTTTCCTACTGCTTCTTTGAGGATTAAATCGTCTTTAATGTGTCTTGGCCCCGTGCCCAGTGAGGGCAGGGCTGCAGCAGTGGATCCTGAGGAGGATCCTGCTGGATCCCAGGCTAGGGGATCTCCCAGATGTCTTCTCCTGGGGCTCGGGAACCCCTCAGGGGTGGCAGTCGGGCAAGCCCGTGCCCCTCCAGGCTGGCTGGCTTTGAAAATGACTTGCCTTTCATTTTAAGAACCGATTCGCTTGAAAGCGGGGATTAGGATGCCTCTGGCAGTTTGAGGAAGATAAGTAGGGCTGCAAATAACAGGGGCGTGTAACTCATTTTCTGTGTCTTAGTTCCATTTTAGCACACCCACAGTCCCAGTCAGGTGGGACTGAGACCTTTCAGATGAACTACTCACCTGCTCTGCCTTACCTTTGGGGGGATTTTATTCACACAGTATATAGGGGAGAGAAAGAAGGGGCATGGTGTGGGTATTTGTGGGGTGGGAGGATTGAGGCTGATAGTGTTTTGTGGCCCTTGATTTGTGAAACAAGGCAATACTGGCTGCTGAGCAGAAATAAATTCCAGCACAGAAGTGGGGCCGTCATTGATCGTACCCGAGCAGCTCAGCTCAGGCTGGATGTAACCCATTTTGCTGAGCAGAATGTGTCCTCCTGACGGAGCAGCTGATGTTCAAGCTCAGCTCTTCCATCACGCGTTGGCATCCCTTGTGAAACAGTATTCTTTTTTGGTAGAACATTTAAAATAAATCTTGGAGATGTTGGTAAAAAGATCTTGTTATTCCTCGAACTACTAATACAGAAATACGTCCCAGGTGAGAGTTTTTCCATAAGTGGTGCTGAGCACCAACAACTCTTAATTTGTGTATTCTCCAGGATTTTATTCTTTGCACTGAAAAGACCTCTGCTTTACCTTTGTTTCCTTCAGAGCTGGCAGGAATCATTAATGTTGTTTAAATGCTGCTGTGTAGCTGTTGGCCATGGTTATGGATGCGGGTACAGCCCCTGACTTCTCTTCGAACATCTGGAAAAATCTGTTTGATCCAATTGCTGTCTCCTCCGGTAAAAGGATAAAATCTTTCCTCGTAGCCTTGAATTCACTCTCTGAATTTGCTAGCTGTCAAAATTAGCTTGACATTTTATACAAATGTATGCTGTATCTCCCGATCACATACATCCCTAATGCAGCTTGTGTAAACTGTACAAGTATAAAATTAAGTTTTGGTTAAGACTTAATACATAAATGGATGTGATCAGAAAAACAGTGGCTAATGGCATGAAATACTTTGAGGCAAGAACGGAAAAATCTCTTAAATGCTCCTAAATGGCTTTGGAAAAATAAGTGCCTAGTCCCATGTAATCCATGGTAACTTGCATGGAGGTAACCATGGAAATTTTATATATAAAGCTCATCTCCAACCAGCCGATTTTAAAAATGTCTCTTGCTGCAGACCAGCGCTTGCTTACCAGCTCTTACCAGCATGTGGTGGGACGTCAGCATCATCCATTTGTATTTTATGTGTTTAAAACAAAAAGAAAACAAATGCCAAGCGCTCCTCCGACCAACCCGCAGCTCGGGTTATGTGACAGTCCGACGATTTTGGCTGCTGATAAATGAAAATCTTGTCCCCGAAATGAACCGCAGATGCCTTTCTTTGTACCCGTTTGCATTTTGGGAACGTGACCAGCAGTCCGTGCTGCGAGCTGCTGCCTGCTGGGACCAGGGCAGGACCGCAGTTATTTTAGCACTCGGCTACTGAAATTCAGGAGCGCCTTGATAGTGGGTTGAAGATGAAGGTATTAAGCCCAAATTGCACTGAACTTTTATTTTGACTTAAGCCACCGGTGTTTATGTTATTCACATGATTTATTTTCGCCAAAGAAAAAATCTTATTTCCTCTGGCTGGCGATCCAGCAGCTAACCTTGTGATTAGCCATCTGCTTGGATTCGTGCAATTTCCTTTCCCAGATCGGTGACAGTTTTTCAAAGTCACTCGCGTCGGAGACGTCGCTGCTCTGCAAGGCGAAGCGAGCAAATCACGTAGCGCTTAAGAAGGTGCCGGTGCCAGTAATTCCCATTCTGCACCTGCAGAAACCGAAGCAGGAGGAAGCTTGCGCAGCTTCCCAGCCTCTCCTTCTCCCTTCTCTTTTATGCACGTGCTCCTGCTTCGTTTTGCTGCCACGAGGAGCGATAAATGCCGCCTTGCTCGGGCGCTTTCCTTCCACACAGCGCACACAGCGAGCAGGACGGCGATGCCGCAGGGAGGTCGCTTTGGTTGCTGCCTGTAACACAGGGCCAGACACTTTTTGCTGGATTTGCAGTTTTTTCTCCCTCCCGATAATGTTTCTGTGCAGTGAGCTGCAGCCCTGGTGCTCTCGTGTAAATGTGGCCGGAGGATTAATCCATATTAAATGTGGATTAATCCTAACGGGTGGTTCAGCCGAGATGCGTTTTTCTAAGCTCCCTTTCTAGGTATCTGAATGAAGTGGAATTAGAGGCGGTCAGAATTCGTGTGCTCGATGGAGGAATCACCAGGCCATGTCTGGGGCTGCTGGAGACCTAAGGGAGCTTCTTCCCCACCCTGGTGTCTTCTGCCCCAAAATCTCCACTTCTCGCCACGCTGCTTCTTCTCTTCAGTGCTTCTTAGGAGATGGGTCTGCAATTAAAGACAGCCATGGCCAGCAGGGTTTGGCATTCCCTGAATGTGCCCAGAGGGGTGCTGCCTGGGGTGCTCGGTCTCATCTTGCCCGTGGTTTGCTCTCCTGTGGCTGGGAGCACCCACAGGGGCCAAAGCCCTCGGCTTCTTGCAGGGGGCTTCACCAAGAAACACGCTGCCCTTCAGCCGGTATTTTTATGCAGGAGATGTGCAAGTTTCTTCAGCAGAGCGCGTCGCAGTGCCACCTCCAGGGTAGCTGCTCCTTATTTCCTTCCTGCTAAGGCTTCGGAGCAGGATTGGCTCAGAAACTGCCGAATGCGCATGGTTGTGGAGCTGCTGTTGGAAAAGGAGAAGGAAATCCCCCGATACTGCAAACCAGGGATCGGATCAGAGTCGGGGCTGTAAATCTGAAAGCCGTGCGCTTCGGCTGGAGAGCGACGAGGGACATTGACTCTCAGTAACCGCTCCGGTTGCACGTGCTTTGATTCCTTTACCATCTGCTTTTCATTCTGAAAATGAGTCGCACTGCTTCAGGGCTAGATCGAGGGGCTTCGCAGCAGCGGGGTTGCTCGGGGTGCTGCGAGCCACGGGTGGAAGCCCTCGGCCACGTCCTCTGAAGCCGGAGCCGAACTCACTGAAGGGCTGCTAGCAGCAGGGAGCTTGGGCTCGGAGTCAGGGGTGGAAGAAGCTCGAGCAGAGTTGGCTGGAGTGCCCGGGGCGTTTGGATTTCTGACAGCTTTTGCAGAAACGGGCACAGTCCCATTAACTGCCACGGACCTGCTTTTCCCCCCAGCCCCGGTGAGGCTCGGGCATTACATGTGGAAGTTACGGGGCGATGGCCGGTGACGGCAGCGGGGACAGCGACGCCTTCCCCAGCAGGGCAGGGTTTGCAGGGGGTGCGCAGCAATACTGCCCCACCTTCCCAGGTTTGCAATGGGGATCGATTCGGGCAAATCATTCAGATAGCTGAAATGGTGACTCCAGGTGAACTTACAGCATCTTGAAATTGCTGTTTTTGATTGTTTGTTTGTTTGTTTTTTGATTAGAAATCATGAATACATGGAAATGAAGGTGCAAAGCTTTCAGGTTGACTTCAGCTCTCTGTGCAGGCAAGCCCCCATTCCTGGTGATCCTTCTGTTTCCAGAGCAGCAGGAAGGCAGGGTCCTGACTTTGAAACCTTCCACAAGTGTTCTTACTGCTTTAATTTGGCTTTTGATGAAGTCTGCCTTTTTTTTTCCTAAGCATCATACTGAAATAGTCAAAAAAGGATAAATGCATTTTCAGCTGTTGAAACAGCATCGTATTTTAGTATGCAGTAACGTAGCAGTGATGAAGGTTTTGCTTGACATTTTTTGCACTCAGAATCCCCCAAATTACCTTATTACTATTTAATTTTCTTTCTGTAGCCATAACTACATATTCTTATATCATGCATATATGGAATTGTTGTATTCCATGCTCTTTATTTGGAGTTGGAATCCCAGCATAATTGTTTTCTTAGCATGAATATGCTTTGGGTTATTTAATGGGCAGCCAGGGATTAGGGTAAATGCGGTACCCCTGGATTTACATCCAGTCTGTTACCCGAGTTATCTGCGTTGTATCAAAATCTCGGATGCTGTGATTGAGTAATGGGGGCAGAGGGAGCAGCGCAGCTTGCCACATCTCCAAGTGCCGGTTGTTGCTCCAAGTTGCCTTCATCTCTTTTTTCCCCTTCACCATCCCAATATATTTAATCATTAAGAGGTGGCGCTTGAGATGCATCTGAGAACATCCTAAAATGATTCCGCTGGCTTCGCTTTTTAAACGAAACCTATTAGTCGGCTTCTCTGAAACTTCCAAACTGCTTCGGATAGAAGGAGCTCTGCCACAGTTTGGCTTCAATAAAGAGGATGAGATACAGATCTGAAATCGTGGGGCTGAGGACAGGGATGTTTGTGTTAGAAACGTGTCCTCTTGGTGCTGCTGAGTGCTTTCCATCTTCCATTTAAGCTTGCTTTGGAGCGGAGAGCTCTCTAGGGCTTGTGTGACTGCCCTGCTGCCAAGCCCGGCCGCGGCTCCCAGCGCCGCTCCTTGCCTGAGCCTCCTTCCCTGCTGGATTTTATTCCCCCTGCTGGACGTAGTTATTCCGGCTGAATTACGTCTTTGCAAATGTATGAAGAACTCCTGAAGGTGTGAACTACACGTTTATGTTGTCGGTGCTGGCCTAGAAGATGTATCCCCTTGGTTGTTCCCTTTGGGGATGGGTATGAGAAGGCATCTACCATGGAATACCCGTTTGGAAACTACTCCCCTGACGTTTTTCCCATCAAAAAGCATGGCCCAAGCCCTCTGGAAATGATGTTTGAGCTCTGATTTAGGTGAAATCCCAAATTCCTTGAAATCAAGAGAATCGGGATTACCTGATGTCTAAAGCCCTCCCTCCCTTTCCAGGGTGGATTGGGTTCGATACCAGGACGATAAAGCATCTTCAGGGTTGAAAAGCGTTTGATGATGATAATGAAGAGCTAGAGATCCAGATGTGCAAATTAATATCAAAGTTGTGACTGTTGGACTCCAGAGCACCCTCACTCCTCTAACAAACAAACCAAAATTGTTGGAACCTCTCTGATTTTACGTACAATATCCTTGGTCTGTTTAAGACACGGTACCCTTTTCCATTAGCTTTTTAAAACTGCATTTTGCTGCGGAAGACAACGAGGCAGGAACATCTGGCCTAGGCCGCTGGTGTTGGTTATGAAGCACGTTTTAATGAGGGATAGGAAGAAAGTAAACAGTTTAAAGTACCGCACCACATCCTTGTAATCCAGCGCACAGCTGTCGGAGTGATGGCGAGGGGCCGAGCCCAGCGCCGTGGTGTATCCACCGTGGCATATCCGTGCGCTCGGGCATCGCTTCGGCTTCGCTTGCCTTTGGCATGGGCTTTGAGCAGAGAGAGAAAAAAAGGTGGAAAGGATTGAAAAGTCAGCCTCACGTTCCTCGGAGCAGGATGGTTCTTTGCGGGAGAGCTCAGATTAACAATTTTTATTTCATTTTTTGAAGCAGCTGGCTTTGTTGGACCAGGGAACTTGTGGCAGCTTCAGTTCCACTTCCAAACGCGCGCCGTCTTTGCAGCACACGGAATTAGCATTTGCACGGCTCTTCAGAGCAGTTATTCTCCTCTGTACGAGATCATCTCCGCTAGATTACTTAGAGATAGCTCCAAGGAGAGCCCTGTGGAAACGCAGTACAATCGCGGCGTTCCCAACGCGTTGACATCAGGAAAGCGAGCGGTTATCACCCCGTGGCATCGGTCTGACAAAGCACTTTGCAGATGACACTTCTGAAGATAACGGTTGGGCTCAGAAAGAAAAGGGACCCGAGCAACGCAGGAGCGCTAGGCCGTGTAAATGATTATTTGTGCGCCGTTTGGCTGGGAACCAAACGGGTCCTAATGAGAGAAAACGAAGATTCTGGGAATGTCGTCCCAAAAATTAGGGCGATATCTGAGCTCCCCAGAGCTCAGCCTCAGCCGGTGAAGGAGGAGTGAAGGCTGATCTAATCTCTATCAGGAAGTTATTACGAACTAATACGAAGCGTGCCGTTAGGGCGGTTAATGACTTGAGAGTGTTGGGACACGAATCTGGTGATCCTCGGGCGAGGAGCAAGCTGTGGATTAAGTCGGCAGTCAGCGAGCAAAACGTAGCAGACGGGGTGCTGGGTGGCGTGGGGAGAGGAAAACGCTTTAGGTTCGGTTGGTTTGGGGCTTTTCCTGCCCCTTTAAGGCACGCTTCTGCTTTCGGTCTGCCTCCGTCTCAGCTTCCTTCGGTAATTAATGAAGTTCCTACGTTAGCTGGCTGATGCAGCTCGGCTCTCTGATGTCTGATAGTTCAACGTTCAGGGTTTGGAGTGCCGAAGATGTTTCTTACCCCGGATTCCTTTTAAAGGACATGCAGAAGGAGGTCGAGCCCCACGTTTCGCAGCGTGGCAGCCCCCACAGCCCCGCCAGCATCCCCAGGAGCAGGACCAGCAGATAGTTCGTAGGGCTTGATCGCTGTCAGCAGGAGCAACCCGCAGCTGTAACTCGAGTTACAGCGTTGCCTGTTGTTATCGATTGGCTAAACTAACAAAACCAATCAATTTCTTTTTCAGATTTCTTCTAAAGCGCATTTTGCACTTTCTGCTTTTCATTTAAAGCCCTGCAGTCGCTGCTAGGACAAGCAAGGTCCCTGCAAAACCTGGCAGGCGTTCAGAAACCGAAGAAGCAGAGAGAGCTGTTTATTAAACTTCCTCATGAGCAGATAAGACAGCTCACTTTACTGGAACAAAGTTAATATTTTTTGTTGCTGTTGTTGTTGTTGCCTTTCTAGTTGTGTAAAATTATTCTTTCCAAATACAGCGATTGTTTTTCTGACCTTTTTAATTTGCGACAGCGGACGGGCAAAGCAGATTGAGCCCTCTTGCAAAACGGCTCTGCTCTCCCTGTCTCCGCTTGGTGTTGGGTATAAATCAGGCAGCAGCACATGAAAAAGGAGATAAGGAGAAGAAGAGGCTTTCCAGATGCTCAGAAACGTTTGTAAGTTTTTAAGCAAAATCAAATTTAAAGGCACTTGAAAGTGAGTATGGTTTTTTTTGGGGGGGGAAGGTAGTGCAAATTAGCATTGCCTTCAAACTGTGGCCTGAGCGTCCTCACTCCGGGGAGATTAAATACAGCTAAAAAGGAGGCTTTTACACCGGCCCAACAGCCTTGGAGTGTGGAGGAGCTGCAAAAAAGCTGTGGTGCAGCATCTGTCTCGCCGGCAGGCAGCTCTCGTGGTGTCCTCGCTACGCATAGCACAGCAATGAGCAACAAGGAAGTACACGAGGGATTTTGCCAACATACGACCAACAGTAAATCCTTCTTAACTCCACCCCGCTTGCTTTTTATGGTAGGGTGTCATTTCTTAGCTAGGAGATATTAGTGAAATATTAGTGAATATTAGTGAAATATTTAAAATGCTACTGAAAGATGCCCGCTTTGCGTGGTCAGCACTGAAAGCTTGCGAGGCGCTGGCGGAGCCTCGTGGGGGCTCTGGCTGAAGAATCCCGTGGCTTCAAGAGGCTTCAAGGTACCGGCGTGAGCTGAAGCTGAAAGCTTTGGGGCGAGATCTAGCTTGGACTGAGGGTGATGGAGGTTGTTCTTCTGGCTGCTGGAACATCTGAGATGGTTTGGTGGCTGTATTTTACTCAAATACGTATTATCGGTTGTTCTTGGGCTTAAATGCCATGCTAGACCTTAGCCTCCTTCTACTCTCCTTTCGTTTTTCAGCTGATCAGCACAACTTCAAAGTAGGCACAGGAATGGAAAGCCTGACGGACCCAGCAAGACGCCAGGCACCCTGTGTGTCTTTGAGCACGTTCTCAAATGCACGGTGCAATCCGTTGACTTACATCAGGTATTTCAACGTCTGTGCTTTGTTGGGTTGCAGAATTGGGGCAAAATGTGGCCGTTTTTAAAACCTCACTTCGGGCCTTTCAGTGGAAGGTGTCAGTAGTGTGAGCCAGAAATGCTGAGCGCAGGATTTTGGAAGAAAACACAAGAGCAAAGATCGCCAGTCAATGGGAGCTGTATAGAAAAGACTTTTATTTTATTTTTAGTGTTGGAAATTTCTAAATGCACATTCCTACTAATTAAAAGGCTTTCTGATGAGGGGGAAAATACCCAGTGCTGCTGATGTACGTAACCTATGGGTACTTCTTTCCTTTACCTGTCCTCCAGGTATCTTTATATCTTCAACTGAAAGCTCCTGCATAATACCACTTGTAAAGTGATTTTTATTGTTGCCTCGAGGTGCCGTGCTCTGGGAAGGAAAGCCAAGACTCAGCTCTTTTAACTCCTTTCTGCCCTTCCCGGGCTGCTGGCAGCGGGACGGCCGCCTCTCCTGCTCCTGGGCTGCCGTCGACTCGTGGAGAGCAGCCCTGCAGCCTCCCCAGCCTGAGCAAGCTTGGCAGAATCGCTTAATTCAGGGCGAGAAAACGTGCCAGGGTTTCTCCACCCCTGGAAAAGGAAAGGTTGTTGTTGTTGTTACCTGATGCCATGCCCTGTACGAGGGGCTGCGGGACCTCCTGGGTTCAGATCTGTTTGAAACAGTGGGCTGAGGGTGGTTGTTCTTAAATATCTAGTACCAAAATCAATTGTTTTAAGGTCACATAATTGTTCTTGCTCCTGATTTACTGCACTGAGTGTCTCGTTCGACCTTGCCCGCATGGCGTGTGGCTCTTGGCTCCCTGGTTTCTTTTGCCTAGTGGTCTGAATTACGTGGTGCCTACATTTTGTCTTAAGATGGTATTTTATAGGTGGCAATGCAGTCACCTCCAATTTTCTCCTTAAAAACCGACTGGGCCGTGCTGCTGTGACCTTTCACCATGAACGCTCTTGGGTCTTTCAGCCTCCTTGCAACCGCTGGCGTTGTAATTTGTGAATCTGGTTTCGCTGTGCTGCTGTGCCAAGGGCAGGGCGATGCAGCGCCCACGGTCTTTGTTCCAAAATTACTGCTTTACAGTGATGTTTGCTCTTCTACGGATGGAATTAAGGAATCTGCACTGATAGAGAGCCTGTTTCTGTAAGTGCAGCCTCCAAGAGGACGCAGGAACTGCAGGACGCTCGCCCAGCTCTCCAGCCTCTGCTCGTTTAACATCGCCGTGACTCACTCAGCCAGAGATGATTTCCGTCTTATTTAGCAGCCACCGGGGGATTTTTGGTGTGTCCAGTCCCCCCCTCGAGCTCGCACAGCCTCTTGGCGTGCACAACATCCTGTGGCGAGGAGCTTGAGCACCGCGCTGGGTCGTGTGCGAAGAAACCTCCGTCTCTGGTTTGGTTTTGGACTCGCCACCTGCTACTTTCATTTGTTACTCCCTTGTTGCACCAAGCAGGCTGCTGCTAACTTTATCTGCTGGTGGTGCGTCCCTCCTCTGGCTTCGGAGGGTTTTCTGTTCCTAGATGCAAGTTTGCATTTGTTGATAAAGATGTGCAACGTCTTTGCTTGTAGTCGGCGTGGTAAAAGATGCAGATCTGGTGTCCTTTATTGCTTGCAGCCTTGGGGGTCGGCGTGAGCCTGAGTTTTGCTTGTGACCTGCAGGGAAATGAGTAATGTAGGGCACGAGAACCGATCCTGCTGGGATTTCAGCACGAGCACGTGATTGGTGACGATCTAGTTAGATTTTATGACTTGTCGCTTGGCCAATTATTAATCTATTTAATACATCCCGTGTTATGTAATGCAATTCCAGTTACTTGAGAAATCACACACTGCAAAGTTCAATGATTTACAGAACTCCAAGTACGTTGCATCAGAGCTGGTAGGGTTTGCAGCCGACCTTGTAAACCTGGCGAAAACACCCCCAAGTGAGCCGTGTTGATAGACAGCAGTTACTTGCTTCCTCCGGTTCCTGATCGGGGGTTATAGCAGCGGCGTATCCCTCGCCTGCCTGGGATGTGGGCTGGGCTGGTGGCTTGCTGCTTGCCTTGTTGCCCTCCTGGTGATTAAAATATCGGCCCAGCACTGTTCCCTTCAGCGTTCTCAAAGTTAAAACTTGCTGAAAAGCAGGATAAATGGTGCTCGGGGTGAAGATCTCCTGAAGATCCAGGTGAAGATCTCCTACCTTAAACAGCCGGTAGCTGTTGTTTCCCAGCTGCCTAAAATGCTGCTTGGAGCAGGAAACGTTTCCCTGTCATCCTGCAGCTCGCCTCTACCATCTGGTTCCTTTCTTAATTAACGAACAGGAATATTTGGTGCACTCTTGTGCCGTTCCTGTGATATTGCTGGTAGCTTCTCTGGTCCCGTGCAGTGACCGTCCTCAGCCCCTGCCGGAATTCCCGGGCCCTAGGTAATGTGGACACCTCGGGGTGCTCGAACCTGCGAGTACCGTGTTCTTCTTGTGCCTCTTGGCTTCTCTTGCTCGTTTGTATCCCTTCATTTCTGATGTATTTTAGTTTCCTTGTTCTTCTCTCCATTTTATATATACATAAATATTCTGTATAATATAATTCTAATAATGTATTATATATCATATGATAATAATATATCATTCTAATACATAGAATTATATTGGCCAGCTTGAGACAGGCAGTTTATATTTTTAAAGCACAACCAACTTCCCTTTTTACCACCGGGAGCCAAATCCCCCCTGCCACACGCCTCACCCCGGGACTCTGGAAGCACGTACTCGCCGTCAGTATTTATGTTTTTCTGTTTTTAACCCTCCCTCCTTCGAATCATCCCATCTATTTGTCCTAAGGGTGCTGAGCGCAGCCCTCCCAACGTGCTGAGGATGGGGGATGTTGGGTTAGGTTTTGTTCTGATGAGCAATTTGGTGGAAGCCATCACAAGAACCACGGCCGCTGCCGACTTCCAGCTTTCATCGTAATCCCCTTGTCAGCTCAAGAGCTGTCGTGGATGGCATTTAGATGCTCTTTCTTCCTCTTCTGGACCTTCGTGCCCATTCCTGTGCCGGTGTGTATGGAGTGGGGGGCATCAGGGGCATCCCCTCTCCTTGGGCCGTGCCTTTTGGGGTGCAGATCCCTGCGCTTCCCAAGCTGTTCCTTGTCATTGCCTTGGAGATGCTGCTGGTTTTGGCCTCCCTCCTTTTGCCTTCCATGATTTTGCGTGAATAAATCACAGAGAGTGACTTACAGTGGTTGTATTGCTAACGACGGCTGCGTTATTAAGATCTAACAGCTCCACACAACTTCTTTTGTAATAGGAGGAGCAGCGGTGGTGCTGAGCTAACGATGGTGCTGCCCTTATTTCACCGTAGGTGCTGGGTTTGGAGCCCTGAACGTAACCCAGAAGTGCTGTAACCCTGTCTGTGAGAGAGAGGAAGGAAGCAGGCATGTCCTGGAAGTAATTCCTCGCCCTAAAGTGGGCTCTGGACGTGGTGGTTCCTTGGGGACCAAACCCGACCCCCCTGCTGCCTCCTCCCATCCCATGCCCGGCCCCACAGCCTGGCCCTCTGCGTTTCCGACCCCGGGCTGAGCCAGCAAGGAAAAAGAAAACAAAGTAAGGCAATTAAAACGAGAAGGGTTTGGTGCCAGCCCCGCGTGCTGAGCTGCGATGTCTGGGCACCTCCACGGGCACCAACGTGGGGTGACGGCAGAGGGACCCCGCAACTACACGCTTGGGTTTCCTGTCAGCTCTTAGGTGGCTCAGGCTGATGAAGATTAATTGCATCCACTGGCCACTACAAATAAAACTTAAAAGCAATGTTGTGACTTGTCTCGGTGGTGGCCGGGTAGATTAGATGGAGCCTGCAGTGCGTGGAGTGGCTTGGAGGAAATTTTTCGGAGCTCGTCTCTGTGGTTGTTGGTTGCAATGACTTTTTTGTTCAAATTCTGGCGATACTTTGTCATACGAAGAGCACAATTTTATTTTTCAGCCAAGCAAGGACTTTGCAAGCCCTGGGTTTGATACAATAGCAGCATTGGGATCGAGAGGAGCGAGGTTGCTCTCCGTCCATGCCGTGACTTAGAGCGGAGCGGACGGCTGGAGCGCACGGACACATCGCGGCCTTGATGTCTTCTTACAGCATATGTGCCTCGGGAGGGAAATCATTATTTATGCTCGCCTCGGGTTCGTAGGCTCCCCGGCTTATTGAAGGCGATGCAGCGAGCCTGCGGAAGAGGAGGGACTTGAGAAATCCCCTTGATCCAGATCTAGCTCCACACTTAGTAACAACAGCAATTTACTAGCAGCGCCTTTGCACGGCACCGAACCGTCTAATTATCCCGGTGTTTTGACGAGTTCGGTGGTGGTCTGCGGCCTGTTGCCTGTAAACACCCGCCGCAATTTTCTGGTGCTGGTTTTTATCTCCCGGCTTGTGCGGATGCCGCCTCGCGACGGCGGATTTGCTCCTAGGGCTGTGCTGCCTTTTTCCGGAGGGTAATCTTGACGTCTTAGGAGTGGCGCTGGCGGGGAGGGAGGGGAGAACTAAAAATACACGTTGGTTGGACTCCTGAAGCGTTCGTTTACTTTATTCCCCCAAGAAACTTGCAGCGTGAGGAACCTTGATGAGTTCTTCTAGGAGAAATAATAAAAAACCCCTCACAACTGATAGCATGGTCAACAAGCTATTGATGCAGCTGCGAATTAGCAGTTGACCTTAACTGCTGTTTTCCCACTCAAAGCGCCGAGCATTGCATCGTGTGAATTCTTGGGCAGATAACGCAGGCAAATTGTCTTTTCCTCCGCAGGATTCGGTAATTGATGCTGGTCCCCTGGCTGAAGAACTCATGTGAAGGCTGCCCATGGACGGCCGATGCCCGCGTTTGCTGAAGCCCTAGGATTCGCCGGCGTTGCTGTTTAATCACCTGAAGAGTCCTGTTTTTCCCATGAGCCATCTTTCACCTCGGGAAGGTAGAGGTAAGGTTTCAGGTCTCTGGTTTTTTCTTTTCCTCTGGCAAAAAAAATGTTTAAACCTGTCATGGAGGTGGCTTTTGCTGGAGCACCTCTTCATGCGGAATTAATTACTGAGAAAGCTGAAAGCAAAAGTCACCGTTTCTCTCCGTCCTTGGCTTCCTTTGGGTTATTTTCCATACGTGAGATGTGCAGTCAGTCTGCCTCGCCTTCGGAGCTCCAAGAGTCTCTTTAAAAGCTCGTAAAGATGCAATTATTGCCTGAATCAACCATGCTTTCTCAATATGTTTTGCAAAATTGAATAGCTAATTGCTGTGGTGGCAGAATAGTATGCAGAGGGTTTGTGCTAAAGAATAATGCGTGGTTTTGGTAAGTTGTTACACTAGGCTGGCTCGCAGCGTTCAAGGCTTCTGATCAGGTGAATCGAGTCCATAACTGGCGAATTTTAAAAGTCGCCGACTTGGGGAGTCAAAATGTTTTATGGCAAGGACTAACACAACTTCGAGAGCAAGAAGCGTGTACTCAGCACCTTTGTAGCACTTACTAGCTGATGCATGTAACGACTTGAACACTTCTGTGGTTTGCCCGCAGCCGGCAATATCTTCAAGGAAAATAGTTGTAATGCAGCGGTAGCTTGGAAAGGCAGTAGAATATATTTAGAAATGAACGGAACGGTGAAAACAAGTAGCAAGAAGGCGGGTTGGCAGCAGCAGCTGCGTGGCTGTGGGATTTCCAGCACGACTGGGAGAGCTTGCTGGGAGCAGGGAGGACCTGTACCCCTAATTCCACGGGAAAATTGGCTTCGCCTCGCATGCCATAAGGCAAAAAAAGGCCACATGGCTGCGAGCCGTCGCGCTGCTCCGCCTGCCTTTGGAGCTGTAACGCTGTCGTGGTCCTGCGCTTCGGGTAAGCTCCGCCTGGGAGTGATGGCTTGGCTGTAAAACTCATTATTGCTTCGGTGGCGCTGTGCCTTGCTCCTGGCCATCACCGCGGGTCATCCACACGACTCTGCAGCCCCAGTTCCCCTGGGGGGATTTCTTGCTGGGCATCTCCCTCAAGCCACGAAGCACCAGCAGAGCCCCGGCGCAGCGCCGGACGCGGTGCGCGCGGTTAATGATTAACCTGTGCTGGCGGACGCCTCCGATAAACAAACAGGTGTATTCAGGCTTTTTCACCGCAAAAAAAAAAAAAAAAGATCACCTTTCCCTCTGTACATAACAGCTGCCTTTTGATTGGAAGCAGGGAAAGCGTATCACAAGCAAACAAAAACCCCCAGCTCCTGCTACTCTTGAGATTTCTTTAGCTTTCTCTCCAGCGCCTCGACCAGATCCAGCCTTTGGCGGGGTGGCCTTGCAGCGTGCTTGGCTCCTCGTTTTGCTTTTTCTCCCCAAGCTCCCCAAAGCACCGAGCACAAATAAGGTGCCTGGCCGTGGCTTTGCTTGGGTTGAGACAGCTCCGAGAACATCGGGCTGGCAGATGCAGCCCCGCCAGGGGAAGGGTTAAATTCCTCCTCCTGAAATCGGATAGCTGCGGGCAGGAAGGGCTCTAGATGAGTTTTAAGTGAGGTGCTCTGGATTTCCCCTGGTAGTGGGGCTGCCAAAGTAGCCCCTGCAGTTGTGTGTGTGTGTGTGTGTGGAGCCGGGGGGGGGGCTGCCTTTGTCCCACCTGGCACCTTCTGTCTGTTTGCTCTTCTTTCCCCCTCCACCCCCCGTCTTACTAAATTTCATTCTTTCCCCTAGCAAATGGACATTTTGGCATTGCGTTGAATCGCTTTGCTCTGCTGGAGCTCCCTTCCCCTTTATCCCGTGATGGGGCTTTGAGATGAAAAGCTGTAAATACGCTGGCTGCGCCGCCGCCTCCCCGCCCTAGCCCTAGGTCTTTGCTGTGTTGAAACTCCCTCTTTATTCCTTAATGATCATATTCCTTCCACCTTAAATAGATTTCCTGCTGTTAACGAGGTTTGCAAGCGTGGCAACACTTTATAAAGCCTATCTCGTGCGAGGTTTTTGCCGGAGGTGAGTTCTGGAGTCGCAGCCCCTCGCTGCAGGACAGACACCGGAGGCAGCGGCGGCGCTTTCACCTTCGGTTGCTTTTGGAGGGGGACGTTGTTTCAACCCCACTGATCCAGAGAAACTCACAATCCTTCTCTCCAGAAGGCTTCTCTCCAGATAGCTAAACAAAAATATTCGAGAGTTTTCCTTGTTGTCCTTTTTTTGTTAACTCTGTTGCTCCCCGTGTTTGCTTGATGTTGAAGTAGCCCGTTCTGCTGGGTGTTTGGTATGCGTTGTGGAGGTGTCTGCGCAGTGCCACGGGCAAAAGCTTTGGGCTTACGTGGAGAAGAAAACGATTTATGGGGTTTCAGATGTCTGCTGGTGACTTGAGCTCCTCTGTAAGCAAAGGAAGGATGGTGCTGATGGAGGAGCTGGTTGTAACTTCACATCTAAGATCTTTCTTTGTTCCTTCTTTGAAATCCTAAAATACCATCGGTTGCTCTTGTTCTCACATGGAAATCCTGTAGTTCGGTCAGCCCGGGTGCTTGGCTCATGCAGGAAGTATTTGGGACACATGCCTCCTCCATTAGGGGGAAATTTGGGGTGCTTAGCACCTTCAAAACGTTAAAATGTCCAAGTGAGGATTTGCTCATCTGACATTAAGTGTGGGTTGCCCGGGAGCGTTGCGTATATCCATTTTGGTTGCTTATATTCAACTTCCAGACTTACTTTGCTTACCTTTTGGAACAACCTGCTTCGTCAGTTTGACCTACAGTTCCTAGAAATTTTAAACAAATGCCTTTTTTTTCTTAGATTTTCCCATTTCTGCTCGAATCCAGCCTAGTCCTTGGGCCACGCTCAGGAGCAGTGATGCCGAGCATCTTAGGGGCGTTGTAGTCTGCTGGCTTCTCTGCTGCCCTGCAGGACTTCCTGCTTCCCGGGCCGCGAAGGTGATGAATCGTTTAATTGCAGACCCCGCTCGAGTGAGGCCGTGCGTTCGCGGGACCTGACGACTCGCCGTCCTTTGCCTGCTGTGGGAGTTGCTGCGGATAGGTGGTTATAAATCCCCGCCTGTTTGGTTCTTCCGTCGTTCCAGCTATTTTGGTGGCTCTTTGTTGGTGTCGTTAGCTACGTCCCTGAGCCTCTCAAGGACGCCACTTGGGTGTGGCTCTGGAGCTGAGCTGGGCGCTGACTTGGAGAGCATTAGAAGCATGCAAAATGTTGCCTGTGCTCCTCGGTGGGACCACACCGAGCACCCTTCTATCTGCTCTGGAAATATTTAGGGAAAAATCAGCATCATGTAATGAAAACGTGGAGACCAGGACCCCAGAAGTGCTCGTGCAGGGCTCCATCCTGCCCTGGATGGGGTCGTGGTGGTGGATCAGAGCAGGGAAGGTGAGTGCAGGTCCTGTGGGACACGCTGCCCCTCCACGCCTTCGGTGGGAGATGTGGCACAGCAGGATACCCAAAAAGACGCCCTCTTATCTTCTGAAAATACCAAATAAACCTGCTCAGAGCTGCCTTTGTGGTGCTTTTGATCTGTCTTCGAGAGCAGACGATTTGGAGACAGTTAAACCCTTTGTGAGAGTCCTTGTGCCTTCAGTTACAGGAGGGTTTTTTTTTTCCATTTATCACCCAAATCATTTTGCAGTGCTGATGCGAGTAACCGCTTGTCAATAACGCAGGGCTGCGAAGATCTGTTTCTGGGAAACTTTCAGAAAACAAACACAAACCCCCAAAGCCACCTCTTGGCTGGCAAAAAGTGAGAAGAGTTTCTGTGCCGGTTCTGCTTCCTCGAGGAGCTGTTTTTGGATGCTTTGCGTACGTGCCAGTGAGGTTTTGCTCGGTGCGGGGCTCTGTTTGCTTCTCAGGAAGCAAGCTCTGGATGCACTGATCCTGCTGCATGCAGGTTTGCACCTTAAAACACGCACGTGCCCATCTTCCAGATCGCAGGGAGCTGCTCTGCTCGCGGGGACCAAAATTTGAAGCATTTCCTGGCCATTTTGCCTGAATACTGGTTTCTGTGATTGTTATTTACGGGTGAGTCAAGCTCGTGAGCTGAAGACCGTGGCGTCGTCTACAGCTGTACTTTCCAAGAACCAGAAATGCTGGTAAATAATTTTCATTACAAGCAAGCTTTGGGAGCACAGCACCCACGAAATCGTGGTGATTAGGGATGCAAATCTGAGTTTTGCTCCTCCTCGCTACGCGTTCCTCCGGTCCTTGGTCCTTGCCCTGCCAGCCATGCCAACACCTCGGAGCACCTCGGGTGGTGCTCAGCACTTCTGAGGACGTTGCAGGCAAGAGTGAGACCATCGAGAGAAATCCAGCACCCGCAGAGCACGGTGCAGAGCCTGATGCCCTCTCCCGTGGGATGGCTCTCACCTGGGGCTCTGGTTAGCTGCTATGCAGGAAGTCCCCTGCTGCTCTGGCAGGTGGAAAGGTGAGCGATGTTCTTCCTAAAATCTCCTCGTCCCCTCCCCAATTATTCCCAGCCCTTCCTCCCTTTCCTTTACTTCCCTTTTGGGGTGCTGAGATAGGGGCTAGGAGAGCAGCAGCGGCTGCGAAGAGGCCGAGGAGGCAGGGACAAATCAGAAACCCATCGATGCTTTCCCCTTTTATTTCCGTAAAGACCTCAGCCTCCCCTTGCAGATTTTGGAGCCTCGTGAGGTTAATAAAGCCCTGGCTTTACCGTGCTTTCCCTCCCCAGCTCTGCTCCCTTCCCCTTGTTACCCAGCCTTCCTTTATCCCGTGAAAGGCACACATTTGTTTAATGGAGCTGTCACGAATCCCCGCTACAGATGAACAGCGGAATGTATATTAAAATACATTTTGAGGAGTTAAAATGAAATTCAAAATCAAAGGCAAATCGCCCCGTTGCTTGTTGCAGTTGATAGCAAAACGTCACCTGGGAGAAAGTGCGCTCCTGGTAGGAGCGTGAACGGTTTGCTAAGAAGGGAGCGCTTCGTCTGCGGGGAAATGCTCCGCTGTCTTAAGCCCAAGTGTGAAGAGTGGAAAGGCAAACTAATTAGCGAATTTTAATAACAAAGTAACACTGTATCAGATGGATTGTATGTCTTTCAGCGTTAGGTTTATACGGTTGAGCAGTTCCCGTGTTTCTCTAGATGTATAACAATTGAAGGGGAAAGCTTTTCTTGAGACGCCGGAGTAAAACTGGGAGAGGAATGGGATGCGTTAAAGGCAGCGTTAGATGTATGGCTACTGTAACACGAAGCGGTCCGGAGACAGAAAATGAGTAAAAGTGGGTGGATTAACAACAAAACCCTTCGACAAGCACAGATCTGAACGGGCAATCCAAACCTGTAACTGCACAAATGAACAGCGAAGAAATCGATGTGCGGGAATGGATCATTTGAGATCTTCACAGAATCATCTAGGTTGGAAGAGCCCTCCAAGATCACCCAGTCCAACCTCTGACCTAACTACCAAGCCCCCCACTACACCACATCCCTAAGCTCTACATCTAAACGTCTTGTAAAGACCTCCAGGGATGGTGACTCAGCCGCTTCCCTGGGCAGCCCGTTCCAACGCCTAACAGCCCTTTCGATAAGGAAGTTCTTCCTAACATCCAACCTAAACCTCCCCTGCTGGAAGTTTCACCTCTTGCCGGAGTAGAAAACATTTGCCAAAACGAAGCAGAACTGCTGGTGGGGAGGGTTATTTCTGGGAGGGGGTTGCGGACCGGCCGCTGTGCCGGGTGGAGGTTTGCACGATTTTTGCAAAGCTGGCACGCGGCTCGTGACTGTTGATAGACAATTAAAATAGGAATTTGCTAAAATTCGTAGGAAATGCTGTCCAGATCCCTGTGTTTCCATTGGTACAGCGTAGAAAAAAACCTTCTCTAGCAAGACAAAACACTTCTAGTGCTCACACAGGTGGTCAGCAGTTGAGTTTCATGAAGTGAATACTAGCAAAAACCCTTTGCCCTCGCAGACAGACCGGCACCGTGGGCAGGTGCCGCAGGGCGAGCAGCAGAGCCGCAGCTCCAGGACCAAATTGCTGACCCCGTGGCTCTCTCCTCGCCCACCTGTGGTGCCAAATCCCTGCTGGGGTTTCCGTGCACCTTTATTTAACCTCAGGGCACCGGTGCTTCCCCCTGCTTCGATCGACGCAGCGAGGACTGAAGCAAAGCTGCCGATTGTCATTGGCTTCAGCCTCGCCCGAACCTGAGGCTCCTCCAAACTTCTTGCATTTGTCTCCTCTTTAATCCCTCTCTCCTGCGTCTTTGGTTCATAAAAGCCGGTAATTAGAGACCCAAGCACATGTCAGAGTGATGATGTACAGATACAGCTGCAGCATTTTTGCTTAAACGTCATGGTGTAATGTCACAGCCGAGCCCCCTTTGCTCGAGATTTCTCCAGACTCTATCTTTAGATGGAAAATACAGCTGCGCAGCAGCCTCCTGACCGATGGAGAGACGGGGAGGCAGCTTTTCCAGTTGGTGTAAGCATATGAGTTCTGAATGTGCCACGAAGAACAGCACCGCCACAAAACACAATGCTAATCCCATCGTGTCCCTGTTTCTCCAGCCGATGAAATATTTCGTTACCATTAAATGGTGTTTGCTTGTTCTTCCCCGAGCGGTTGAACTCCGGACCTTTTCCACCCTGCCGTTATTAACGCGAGTGCTGATGGAGAACTATTTCATCAGCCCTCTCGCGCCGGGGCTGGGTTTTGGATGCTGCAGCGGTCTGTGCAAATGACGGAGTAATAATGGATGAATGACAGGGTAGGAGCAATCCAGCGACTATTCCACATGTTCAAGATGAAGGACAGATAAATTTTACAGCTGTTAGCAACGACGGGAGCATTTGCAGACAAGTAGATAAGTCACGAAAAAAATAGAAATCGCTCCGTGTGCCACTTACCATCCATTGTCGACACCGTGACTATACACGGGGTAAATTATTTCAGTAAGTACAGGAATCGTTTTAAGATTTTTAATTAACTCATCAGCAGGCTGATACATATTTCACAACAGCTAGCTGAGGGCTGTAGCTCGTGAGAGCAGCGCCCACCTTGGCAGAAGGCTCGGCGAAAACCCTTCGTCGCGGGTGCTTGCAGCGAGTTTTCCTTCCTGGGCTCCAAAGAGAAGAATGGAAGTGAAAAATGTGCACGCCGGCCTGATTCTTTGCTGTTTCTAAGGGTTATTCAGGGAGGGAGTCGACTGCCACGACACAAGGCTGGGGAGTAAGACTCGCCCGTTAAATTCTCGCTTTGCTCCTCGTTCGTCTCGGCGGGGCAGCGGTCCTCAAAATGAAGGTGGATATTTCCCTCTGGAAGATGTGATGTCACGAAGTAGGGTGGCGATATATTGCCTTTCTTCTTTCTTCACTTCTTTCATGTGAACATTGATATAATTAGCGTGATTCCACCGCGAGCACCCGGCGCTGCAGCCTCCCTGGGGTGTTGCAGCGTGCCTGGGGCGAGCGCCCGTCCCCAGCCCTTAGCAAGCGCCGCGCTGCAGCTGAGGCTTCTCGGTGCTTCGGTGCTTTAACTGGGGGGAAAAGAAAAGTCTTACTTCTATAACAGTGTGATGGCATCAGGAGAAAGCAAGCCGCATCCTTACACCAGGGTGAACTTCACGCCGAAGTGCTGGAGCCGTCGGATTTGCCGGTGTTGGTTGTGCCGCTGTAGGCACCCCGTGGCCGGGCAGCTCGTGGTGGTGAAGTGTAGCCCCCTGCACGGTCACACATCCTTGTGAGCCAAGCGTTTTTTAACGATTTACCAAATACCAGGTACTTTTTTTTTTTTTTTTTTTTTTAACAGCGAGCTTCATTTTCTCTTTTCAAAAAATTGCGCCGGCAGCTTGAGGACATTGTTGCAGAAATGCGCAGTTACACAAAGAATAGGTTTGTTGCGTGCGCAACGTTACATAAGCTGGCCTTCAATTTTTCTGGTTTGCACTAGAAAACGCTGAATTCCAGGGGTGCTCGACTGGATCTGCAGCCAGGTAGGCTTTTCCCCCTAGCTTTTTATCCCAGTTGAAGTTTTCTTTGAAAGATTGGGTCTTCTGCTTTAATTTTTGCACTTTTGGGAACCGTTAGTTCGTTAGTGATGATTCCTGATTCCTTGGACAAAGCCACGTCTCTGGAGCTCTGTTCGAGTGACAAATTTTGGGGGACAATTCAGCGGAGTGACACTGGGTTACTTACAACTTGCAGCCCTTTGTCACCTTTGTGCAATCCTGTGCCTATCAAAAGATGCCCTACTTTTCGGAAACGTTATGTGGAACAGCCCAGCCTTTCCGCTGCGTTTTCCGGGGGGTTGCCTATTTTTGTGCCGTGGAACCGCTTGGTTTTGAGGGCTGCTGAATAGCGTCAGTGGAGGGATTTGATGTAATTTTCCTGTATAAAATGGGGTTTGTTGCTTTGCATCGGTGCTTCAAAGCCACCGCGCACCGCAACGTCACCCGGTGCCACCACTGCTGCCCCAGCTGACCGAAGGGAAGGGGTTTGAGGGTGCAGCTCTTCCAGATGCAGCAGGGTTTTGGGGTTCCTGGCTCACCACGAGGAGCTGGGGTCATGTTTTCCAGTCCTCACCTGAGAGCAGATTGCAAATGCCACGGACTTTGCACACTGGGTCCCACCAGCTGGAAGCTGCCCTCCGTTTTACCACAGCGGATAATCCTGGCTCTCTTCTGCTATTAATATCTGCGGTGTAATAGCATCGCTTTGGGTTTATTTCTGCAGCACTGGCCTCCTGGAACTCCCCGTGGCCTGTGTGCTTTAATGAGTTTCGCCTCACGTTCCCTCCGTGGGGGAGCCGAACTCCCCCGGCCCCTCCTGGTTTCCCCCGTTCCTCTGTGCAGCCGCGTCCTCGCTCCCCTGTGCCATACAAGAAACGTTCATTTTCCCTTTACCCAGGCACGCTTACACCCATTTCTGCGGTATGAAATTACCCTTTTTCCCCATTTAAATCCACTCAATCACCACTCTTTTTTTTAACACCCCCCCTGTATCTAGGGCACGAGACATTAGGTACCTGGCGCAGCATTTTTCTGCGCTTCCTTGAAGCCAGGGTATTGTTTGTGGTGCTGCCCCATCCATTTTCTTCATTCTTAGGACACATAATTACAGTTCTCTGCCTCTTCTTTTTTTTTTTTTTAAATGCTTCTCATTCTGCTGTTTGTTCCATTACTACCTATTGTTTTAGCCAAGCCTATGATTTAGCAGGCAGCGAGGAAGCCTGGGTGCGTGCCCACAAAGCGTGCGCTCGCAGGGATGCTGGAGAGCAGGAGCTGATCCCCCTCTTGTTAGCCCGTTCTTCGTTACACACACAAAGCAGGGGCCCGCTGGGGCAAAGTGGGTGCAAAACGCTGTCATTTTAGCTTAGCTGCATCTCTCACCTGGCTCCTTTTGGGGGAGAGCAGCTCCATGGGGAGAGGACGCCGCACGGTGAAGCCCGTGGCGTTTTTGCCTCTTGCGTGCACACGAAACAAACCAGCTCGTGGCACTTCTGTTTAATTTGGAGGCGACGCGTAGGAAAGGTGGGACGAAACGAAGCCCCGTCTTATTTTCTCTGCGAGCAAATTAACATTTTTTTTGGAGCATCTCCCAGTGGGTCCTCCTGAACTTCGAGTTTTGCAGGCTTCCCATTGCAGATGCCTTTTGTTGCAAAGCTCACGCCACAGGAGCTCTCTGCTGCTTCCTTCAAGGAGAAAAGCCTAAAGGAGAATGTGAGTAGGAATTATATGACGAAGAAACAGATCGGTCTTGCTATGGGAAAGCACAAAAACAAAGAGGGAAATGGTGTGTTGGCTAACCGTAGTGCCGAAGGGCTGCCCCAGCACCCCCACGGTGCTGCGTGCCCTCCGCAGGGAGCAGGATGCTGGTGCTGAGCCGTGGGAGCTTCTGGAGGGAGCTTCTCGGAAATGGATGGTGGTTTCAGGGCTTGGAGCTGGCTCTGGGGGCAGGTCTGTACGGAAAACAAACAAAAACCCAAAGACCTTTAAAACGCTTTTGTTCCTCAAATGCACCGCTTAGCAAATCTGAGTGGGGATGCGGTGTGCTGGGGGAATCAGGGAGGGGATAAACAGTCAGGAAAAAACCCTCATATGTAGATAGAGCTTGAAAAAAAAAAGGAAAATGTGGCTTTTTACTTGTTATGGCTCGAATAACACTAGGCAGTGATGTGTTTCCAAACTGCACGAGGGCCAAGGGGTATCCTGCAGGGCCGAGGGGTATCCTGTGGGGCTGAGGGGCATCCTGTAGGGCCGAGGAGCAGTCCAGTTCTCCCAGCAGCACCCGGATCTGTGCTGCGTGTTCACCTATAACCTTGTAAAACACGTTGCCTGTAGCTGCACTTGAAAGTTCTGTAGCTCAATAAGCTTGGACATGCCCCGAAAAATTAAAGTGATTGTGGCATTGAGCAATCACCTTTTTTTTTTCTTCTTTTTTTTTTTTCTTTTTTTGCTCCATTTGCACGTATCTGAGGAAGTCACATGGAGCACCCACCGTTGGGATCCCCTGCACCATCAGAGGCTACGGGGCACAAAACGGGAGTGAAAGGGGGCGAGGGCAGCGTGCGCTTGCCCCAAGTATCCTCCAGCTGGGGCTGCTGCAGGGGTCGGCAGCCGAAAGGAGGAGCCGCTTCTGCGCACGTGCCGGGCTCGCTGATGTAATATTTGCTCTGCGTGCACGCACTTGAGTGTTCCTGTGGCGTGGTAAAATGCTGTCGGTAGTGGCTGGCCTTAATATAAACAAAATAACCCGAGCCGTGCGTGCCTCACGCTCGCATTTCACCAGGGCACTGCAAAATAGGACTGCAAATAGTGGCAAATAGTGGAAAATGTTATTTGTGTGCAGGGTAGGCTTGAGCCTGAAGCTCTCAGGGGGGCTCTGAGTTCGTTCCAAAGGTACGGAGCACCAGCAGCTTCCCCTGCAGCCATCTGCAGCTCGCTTGGCATCGCTGAGCATCAGGCACGAGGTGCAGGAGCTGCACGGGCAGCGACTCAGCGGGGCACGTAACCAGCCTGCTGCTCCCCGCGGCCGTGCTTTGGCCACGAAGCTTCCAGCTCCAAGCACAGCACTTCGCTTCTCACCGAGGTTACTTCTTGGTAACGAGAAGCAGTAATTAATACTACACGGAACCGAGAAGTTTTTCCTTCCTGCTGCGATTCATTTTTGTTCGTTGAGTATTTATGTGATGCTCGAGAGCGTGGTGGTTATTCCTGTTCCTAACAGACTGGCATTTCACAGCAGAAAATTGCTGCGTGCTATTGTACGGGCAGTCAGATGCTGTCTAGAGATTAGATTGCAGTAATTTAGGGTCAGAAATTTGCTGTACCACAGATAATTCTTGATTTCCCTGCTCTGGTTGCTCATGGGTTTCAACCCCATGGAGTATCTGAAGCTGACCTCTCATTTCGTGGCGCATGGCAGCTGGCTTGGAGCTTCCCAGCATCGCTCTGGAACAGCCCGTCGACTCATTTCAGGAAGTGGACATATTTTTATCACTTTTTTTTTAATTACCTGTTCCAGGCTGGGGGAAGCCAAGCCCTTTGTGCCACCCTGTCTAGGCTCAGCAGCCTCCCAGGTTGTCACAAAGCTGTTGCTGTAAGGCAGGAGGTGAGCAGAGGTGCCATCCGTCCGTCAGAAGCTGCCTGTGAACATTAAGTACTTACCTCTTTTTTTAATTAATGGTCTCCATACCATTTCCTTAACCCCTCTGTCTTCAGCTCCCTCAAAGTGGCACCATCGTAACCTCCTCATGTCCTACTTTGGGGCAAACAGCTCCTAAAATAAAATGGTCTGGAGGAGGCAGAAGGGTTTGTCTCCCAGTTCCCTTCAGAGGAACAACTGCAGTTGGCACAGGCTGGGCTGATGCGAGGATTTTTCTGCTCAGGGGTGTCACCAGCACTCCCAGGTAATCTGCTATTAACCAAAATAATATATTCTGCTTTTCAAACACAGGTTGTTAAGAAGGTAGCATTTGGGTTCTTCCCTGTGTTTCTTGGCAGCTTCCAGTAAGCCAGGCTCTGTTTGAAATTATTTTGGGTACTCTTTCTGCAAGCAGTACCTACCAGATAGATGTGGCCCCATGGCAGCGGGCCCTGTCCCTGCAGCACCAGAGGGGGCTGGCACCCCTGCACCCCGAGCCCTTCTCGTTGCTTGTAGCATGTCCAGGATATTTCCTGTGGCCGCAGGAATGCCAGGGGATTTTTGTTGCCTTGTGAAGGAACTTGTTAAATTCACTGTATTGCCGAGTGTGAGCAGTTGGCACAGAGATTGGGTGCAGTATTGCTAAACTTTGCCACGCTGGGGCAATCTCCCGGGGAGAATTGTGCTCTTTTGGAGCGTAGGAGAAGCCTCGTGTTGCCCTGAAGAGCTTGGTTTATGGCCCTAGAGGGAAAGTTCCCAAATCCTGCCACATCGCTTGGACCCGACTGTGTTTTTACCCAAAGATCTTCGGCAATCGCTGTTCGCAAATGTTCTTTGCATTTTTCCCCCTTTTTTCCTGAATTAATGATCTTTCCTTATCGACCGGACCCCATCAGTTCCTCACTGCGGCTGAGCGGCAGCCGGTGCCCCTCCAGGGAGGACGATGGGGTCCCCAAGAGCTAAGCAGCGGCGTCTGGCCACTGAAAGGCTGAGGGCTGTGGGCTGGGGTCTGTGGGCTGTGGGCTTGCTCCTGGGGTGTTCAGCACGGGGTCACCAGGCAGTGTAGGGCACCCGGGGCATGAGGGGAGACCCTGGTCCTCGCAGCAGGCCTTTCCTCCAGGCTAGGGGCCACCTTTAGGCTAACTGTGAGGAAGTTTTAATGTATTCATTCAGCTGAAGCAGATATATATATATATATTCATTTATTTTTTAATGCCTGTTCCTGCAAAATGCAGTTTGTTGCTGGAAATAGGGTGTTTCTCAGCTTTCTCCTGGCCATCATCTCTTGTCGCAGCGTGTGGCACGTGTGCTTGCGGGGAAGTGCGGCCTAGGCAGGTGGCGAGGACTCGTGTATTTTTATCACACCAGAGCACGCTGACTGTTTTTGATCGCCTTGCTAGGTGTTTTTTCACGAGGTAGCTCAGGCAGCCCCATATGTGTGTTGGGAAGACGGCCCCATATGTGTTCCTACAACACCTGGCCCTCCACGAGCAAGCCAGTGCTGTCCTTTGAGGAACTGTGAACTGCCGGAGTTTCGCAAGGCCGTGCTCCCTGCCAAACCTCGGAAATTTCTTCCTTTAGCCCATCCCTCTCAAACTGAAGGGAGGGAGCCTCTTAGAATTAACACCCACTAGCTAATTACGGAGGCATTAAAGGCGTTGTGGTGGCTTAGCTCGTGGCCAGGAGTGCCTCACGGCACGGAGCTCCAACAAGGCCAAATCCAGCCCTGACAGGGCGATCGCTTCAGCCTTGTTGTGCCCAAGAGAGCTGTAGCTGAGTGCTTAAAGATGGAATCGTGACACAGAGTGCTCCAAAAAGGCTGTAGCTAAGTCCTTAAAGACAATCACATAGGAGAAGGCTCAAAAATGGGTGATTAAGTGGTGTAGTGCCAGGCCCCGAACCCCAGATGGTTGGGGCTGGAGGCAACTCGGGTCGCAACCCCGAGCAGGGCGCCCAGTACCATGCCCAGGTGGCTATACCATGATGAGCTCCAGAAATAATGGTTTTTAATGATTAATAACAACAACGACCCTAACCTTAAACAGGCAGGCAAGACCAGCTCAGGCTGCTTGCTGCAGGCATTGCCTGGGCCATCGTGTGGGAGGATGGAGTTCGCTGTCACATTAACTTGAAATGCCATTTTGACTGAGTGATGGCAAAATGGGTATTCCTGAAACTCCCGACAGGTAGGGATTTATTTTTTAATTCTTTTTACAAACTGCGTTACAACGTCAGCCGCTCTGATCGAGCACGCTCCCCATTTTAAATGCTTTAACACTCTTCTGCCACCGTCTAAATGGCCGAGGTACTGAGATAGCATTGCACCGTGATGGATGGCTGAGAAGTTCGATCAGCTCCTCATACTTCCCCTGTACCTGCCACAGCTCAGTGCCTTGCCACCGCGTTCAGTCAATGAGTTCATCGCCGCGCAGATAAGCCCGCATTATTTTCCAGTGCCAATTATTAGATCAGCAGATGCTCGGGGGAGTACTTATTAGAGAATGTCATGTTAGCAGTCCCAAGGTGTAATTATGCTTGCAGATTTCTCTTGCTTTAGCCGTGTTGACAACATGCTTAGATTAAGGAGAGGGGGAGGAGGGAGATGAGGTGTTTTGTGCAGCTGCTCTGCTCGGCAGCGATGGAAGAAGGAAGTTCACCTCCCCGCCAGCTCTTTGCACAGAGCTGAGCATGCTTGGCTCCACGGGGCTCATTTTGTGCAGCGTGCTCCCTCGTAGCATCACTCAAGGGGTTTCGCTTTTGCTGTGCTACCAGGACTTAAGTTTGTGGATCTGTTGGTAGGTAGTGCAAAAACCGCTGCGTGAATACGAACGGGTAGGCTTTATCAGGCAATCTCAATTAATAGTTAAGAGTATTGCTTTGGAGAAGTTGGCTTTGGAAAAATAAACAAAGCCCAAGTCGTATTGTTGGGGTTTTAAGGTATGCAATGCAATTTAAAAAAATACCCAGATAAGAATGGGGATCTTGCAAAGGCCACATTTGGAGCAAAACCAGGATTTTAGCAAAGGGCTTTTTAGTGTTTGAAACATTGAGCACCTCTAAGAACAGTCCAATAATGTGACGTGGTGAATTTCTGTATAAGCAGGAACAAATGCTCAAAATGTATTTTAAAGTATTTTGACAGATACGAAGGTAATCAGCATGGAAGTTAATAATTATCTTACATCTATAATTTTTAATTCTTTATGTAGCAGGACCCCTGGTAGCTCCATGATAAGAAGCTTTTCAGTTCCTCTTGGTCTAAAATTGAATCTCAGTAAAACACAATTATAGTTTTGTGGGTTTTTTAACCACTGTGTACAAATGGATGGAAAACCCTTATTCTGTTGTCTCTGAAAGCCTCCACATGATCTTGCAAGTCACTTGCAGCGTACTTAGATGCTTCCTAAAGCTTGGAAATAGCATTTGCTAATTGGGACAAGAGCCAGTTGAAGTTAGAATTAGCTGTAGTCTCTACCACTTATTGCTCTTCCCACAAAAGGTGCACGAGCAAACCGGAATTTAGCATCTGCTTTCTGTAGGATTTTTGGTGAGATGTCAAACTTTCAGAAAGGGAGGGATGCGGCCTCAAATAAGGCACTGGCCCAAGTCTAAACCTTTAGCCAGCAAGAAGAGTAATTGTTGTTGTCCATTTATTTGCATGTGAACTCTGAATCTCACTGAGTTTAGGTGTGCTCCAGAAGGAAGCCTTGCAACTTGGTGTCAGGTAAGCTGATGAACTTTCAAAAAAGTAAATAAGTAAAATCAGCAATTGTACTTCACAGCTCATAAGAAGACTTTTCATTCTGCAGCATCAGCCCCTCTGGGCTCGTCTCCCTTCATCAAATACTGATGCACTTGGAAAGGTGCAGAGGCATGTTAAATTATAACAATACTAGTTAAATGCTAGTTAAATACTAGTTAAATACTGTTAAATTATAACAATATCAGTGATAATAATAAATTAAACCCAGAAGTACCTATTAGGATGGAAGGATTTCTTGCTAATGTCAGGACAGGGGTCCACAAATGGTCCTAGGTGGGAGGAGAGTGTTGAAATGTAAGAGCAGAGACAGGGAAGCCATCAGCCAGATCTGCAAATTCAGAGGAATTAAAAAAAGGGAAATTAAAAACAAAACAAAATAAAACAAAGAAAAAAAAACAGGAAAACATACAATTTTTCAGAATGTATTCAGTGAACCTGGTTTGAGTCAGGTGAGAGCTCTCTGCTCTCACAAAAATAAAATAATTTGGCCTGAGAAGGCTTTAAAAAGGTGATGGAAACCCCAGTGAAAAAGATGAGAAGGGGGGGGAACAAAGTAAAATTGAAAGTAAAATAAAGGAAATGCACTGAAATCAAGCAGAGCTCACAGAGTCTAACTTTAGCATGGAAATGGGTCAGGTAAGAAAAAAACCTGCAACCACTCGCTGCGAGCACTTGGCCACTGGGTTTTGTCAGCTGGATTTCCCCCAGTTCTCCCCTATTTCCCCTCTTTTTCCCCATGTTTTCCCCTGTTTTTTTTTACCCTTTTTTCCTCAAGTTTTCCCCCATTTTTCCCCATGTTTCCCCCTTGCCCTCCGTGCTCCCCCACGGTTTCCCATTTTTCTCCCAGACTCCGAGGGGTGGTAACGCGGTCGGCGTTGACCCTGCTGTGCCGTGACGTCGCAAGTTGCCTCTCGTCTGGAGAGATCGATTACGGTGTAAAACGTGTAGTTTGTTACATAACTGTCCACTGTAATTTTAGGTTTTGCCTGAAAAATCTATTTCATTAGGACATGAGCTGCTGATATTTCAGGATGTACCGAACAGGAACGTGATCGATTCTCAGGCTTGCCGCTCGGTGTGGCGGCGCTGAGCTGTTACAGGACCCAGAACTGCGCCCACTCCAGCGGCTCGGTGTTGGTTTTGGCACAGCCCGACCACTTCAACCAGTTCCCAGCCCCAAAGGCAATATCCCCACGTTAGCGTGGGCTTCTGCCACCAGTCGTAGCAGCATGAGGCCAGCATCAGTTTTGTTTTGCAGCAGAAGCTCGCTTAAGCAGCCCAGCCCTCCGCGTGATGCAGTTGTTGCGGGGTTTGGATCCTGCAAGTTCTCTGGGTTATTTTTGGGGTCACCATCATCTGGTTCGGGATGGTGGTGGGGAAGGATGTAGGTCTCTGAGCAGACACAGGTTCATTAGCGGCGTAACAAAGTCGTGGGGTGCCCAACCTGTGCGCTCAGCGAGCTGTCCTCTGCTCGCGTGGAGCCACCACGCTCTTCTTCCACGCCTTCAAGTTCCCAGAAAGCTGAGTTTACGTTTTTCTGATTTATTTGATTACTTTATTTTTTTGCTTACCGAGTGCGTTTTCTGACAACTTCCTCGTGCTGGAGAAAATTCAGGCTTGCAGCTGGGAGAGCCGGGGCTGTCACGCGCGCGCCTCCCGCTCCCTTTCCACCCGAGTGCCGCGACCCCAAAGGGAATTCCTCGCCTCGGAGGTGGAAGGGGATAAAACCGAACCTCTGCTCCGAATTGTTGGCTCTTTTGTGCTGTCTCTGGACTAATTGCTGCAGAAATAAATAAGCTGGAGGGCATTTTGTGTTATATTCCTCCATTCCTAGGTGGAGAGCAATACCCTCTGTGATGTCCTCCTCCAACAGCAGCGAGGCAGGAGCCTGGGCTGGGGTGCAGAGGTTGGTCAGCACCAGTCCTTGGGTCTTCTGGAGCTGATGCTACCCATGGGTTGTGTTTTTGGTGTCTACAAGGGACCGGTTCTGCTGCCCACGGGGAGAACGGCCACCGCCGCAAGGGGCTGCACGGTCCCTGGCTGTTGAGCTGGAGCTGCAAAAACCCCCTTGGTTGCGTGATTAATGAGCAGTATCGTTTTAAAATCACGGCAGGATGTGCTGCACAGGAAAAGCATCGCTGCCGCGGTCACGGCCGGGACGGATTCACCAGCAAGTGAGCTCCAGCCTGGCTTCAGCACGCTTGTGAGCAGCAGGGTGGGGGCTGGGGCTGGGGCTGCTCGCTCGAAACAGCTCCGGAGCTGCAGAGGTAACTCGGAAATGATCCAAAGGCCACAGAATTTGCATACAGGCTTACAGGCTCTTACATAAGCAAAGGAAATAAGTATGCACAGGTATGTTTGCTTCAACTTGCACCTTCCTTCTTCGAAGAAGCGTCGCTGCGTGTTTAATTCCCCGGTGCTGAAGGCTGGTGCTGAGGGATGAAGCCTCTCGTTGTCCTCCCACACCCACGTGTTCCCTCGGCATGCAGCACCATCTCTGCGCCTCGGAGGAGTTCCTGCAGGGACGGCAGGCTCCTTCTGCTCTTCTTTTCCTGCACCACGCTCATCTCTTTTTTCCCTCCTTGCTGGAATCTTGCCCTCTGTCCTCACATTTCGGGGCTTTCCATCAAAGCAAATGCATTAACTAAGGAAATGCAACTGTTGTGTGGGTTGCATTTCTAAGACTGATCACCAAATGGCTGCTCTGTGCTTGCCCCTTCTCACTGCCCCTTACTTTTTTCCCACCTTTTTCCACCAAATCTGTCTCCGAGTAGCTCTGCCTCTGCTGTCCTTTTGGGACGTGACTCTCCAGGGATGCTTTAGAGAGCCTAGGTGAGGAGCTGTGGTGGAGACACTCGTGCTGAGCCCACGGGGAGCTTGCAGGGAGCACCGCTGGCTTCTCCTGGGGGGTCGCCACCGCGCTGCAGCCCCGTGCCCCCAAACATCAGCCACCAGGAGTGTGAGATGTGCTCAGAGGGAAACGGTGATTGGAGTACCTGGTAATCACGGCTACCTCTAACTGCTAGGTAGGCTTTGCAGTGGAGTTTCGAAGTACGTGATTGACTCTGATTTCTTTTTTTTTTGGAAGAAGAAATGGAAAATTTTTACTACCGGTGTAATTGCGCTTTGATTCCCAAGTATGGAAACCACCTCATCCACCTGATGTGTAGGTAGGCTGCTACGAGTTAGGAAGGCGCGTCGTTTCTCGGGCTGAACGAGGCAGAGAAAGAAGTTCCCTTGCTTATAAACCCAAGTATTTGTTTGGAAGTGCTTTGCAGGAGGTAAGATGAAGTTTAATTAAGTTTTAAGTTGTGAACTCAGGTCTGGCTGCCAAGGATCTCCGTACCCTGGAGATACCATACCAAGAAACCAAGAATACCAAGAAATCTCCATTTCTTGGAGAAAATCTCCATTTCTTGGTATTCTTCATCAGCTTTGAAGTCTTCCCTCCTTGCACGGGGGGCACAGAGCTCAGTCTCTTCCCCTCTGCGGTGGCAGATAAGACAGCCTCCTGATAAATAGGCGTGGGGTTCGCTGTGCCTCCCTGCCCCGCTCATCCACCCAGCTCGCGCATCCTCCTGCCCTCCGCAGGTGCAGTCCGGGGGTGTTTCATCTTCCCCAGCACGGTGACACCTGACACACAAATTTAACAGCCTGCTAATTACATGCTAACAGCCAGCCTGGCTGCTTATTCAGGTCTCCACCTCCAGCTGCGGGAAAGCATCCTTTAACTAATTACCCTCGTGGATCCATCCCTCCCCGAGCCCTGCTGGTGCCCAAGTGACAACCAGCGAGCCACCCAGCTGCAGGGACAGCATGGGGCTGGCAGGCTCGGGCACGGGTCCTGGTGCTGGTCCTGGTCCCGGTGCCAGCATGGAGCAAAACAGGCTCAGCACTGGCATGCAGCACCCCATCGCAGCACCGCGGCCTTTCCTGCGGCTGCTCAAGAATAGAAGCTCCCTATGGGGCTTTTACAGCCCCTGATATGTATATTTTTTTCAAAAAGAAGCATTCTTTAGGGAAAAATAACGTGGTTATTTTCCCTTTTTCTTCGAGTGACCGCCTTGTGACCGGGCTGCTCTCATTGCCGTGCCCTGCTTTTGGTTTCAGCCTGTTTAGCAGTGTTTTAAAGCACACGACTTGAGTCGGGGATGAAGGCGATAGGAAGCGGGATGGAGGGTGCCCTGCTTTGGCGTTCAGACACAACACTTGCTTTTCTGGATGGTTGGTGGAAATGCATCTTGTGCCAGCTCACGTGTGAATCCTCAAGTCCCCGAGTCTTCGTGCACACCCCGGTAAGCTGGCTCGTGCTGGGGACAGCCCCGCGGCTCAGAGCATCGACACGGACCTGTCTGCAGGATCAAACCTAGGCTAAAAAAAACCCCAAACTTACTAACATGTAAAAAAAAGGAAGTACTACAAAGTGGCTGGAAGCAAACCCCGGCTGAGCTAATTTGAAGCAGTTATGAGCTTACTCTAATTTCTCCGGTATGATTTCTCCCTCTGTTTTGGGCACGAGAGGAATTGTGTTGATGCAGAAGCCGAAGAGCTGCTGTCTGGGAGTGCCACAGAAATTGATACACACGCGTAATATTTGGTTAGGATGTGAAGTCTTCGCGGTACAGCGGCTCCTCGGGAGCCATTAACAAATTTTGGAGAAAAGGCTTATTTTTATTTTTATTTTTTTTTAATGGAACAGCAAGCACCTGGAAATAGAAAAGCTCTTAGAAATGTGTTTAGATTTGAGTGTGGCTTCACGTACCAGCTCGCTTTTGGTTTCAGTTTCTGAGGCTCCCAGGAAACACGATATTTTTGGACTTTAACATTAAAGCGATAGCTAGAAAATGATTTCGGCAGTCTGCGCAGAAGCCGGCGAACAAGAGGAGCGTTTCTCACCTTGCCGTGCTCCGGTTGCTACCAAAAGCAACGATTTCTGTGCAGGCTTTGAAACGCGTGGCTTTTAACTCACAGCCTTCAAAATCAAGCTATTTGGGGAATCTTTTGTGAAAAAGCAAATTCTAGAATCCCCGTGTGCCCACGGGGACTTGTGTTCGGGGAGCCTCAAGCAGATGAGCAATGGGAATTTGTTCTCGCCTTGGAAGCGCTGGGCTGTACCCAGATGTACGGCCCGGGGGAGATGGGGTTGGGGGGAGATTTTGTGTTGCTTTTGGCCGTGCTGCCTTCATGCCCGTGCCGGGTTTTGGTGGTAAAAATTACAGAAAGGCTTCTCTGCAGGGAAGGTGTCTGCCCCTCCCTGAAGCAGGAGGCATCGGGATAAAGCCAGCGCAGCTCTGCTCAGTGCCGAGGTGGGTTCCGGGGGGATGCTTGGCCCTCGGTGATGTTGGGCTTCCTTGGGCAAACAAAACCGCGCCGAGCAGCGTGGTTGTCACTGCACTGAGATCTTCCCTGTCCTTATCACCCGAAGCGGTTTGCACTCGTGGTCGACCAGTTGCCAGCACAACCTCGTGCGATCCCGAGTGAGTTGCTCGCTCCCGCAGATGCAGTGGTAATAATCTCTGCAACGTGAAACCCTTTCAAGTCTCCGTTGTTTTGACGGCGTGATTGCAAAGGGCATTTTTAGGGACGGCTGTTTACAATCCGGGAAGCACACGGACGCTGAGGAATGCCGCCAAGGCCACGGTGCTGAGCACAGCACCTCCCTCCTCAGCGCTGCTCCCCTATACCCCTACCGACAACCAGTCCTTTTAGGGCTGAAATCATGGCCCCAGCCTCTCGTCCCGAGCTCTGGACAAGCCCCGGAGCCGTGGATGGCCACGGGGGCACCTCGCCTACACCCCGTCTTCTTGGCACGCTCGGGCCTGGAGGGATCTTGCTCAACCCGGGGAAAACGTGGCAGGACTTGCTCTGCGAGTGCATGCGGTGAGCAGGGGGAATATCGGGTTCTGGGGAGTTTAACTTGCAGGCAATAAGCAGGTCGCTGTCGTGGGGGAGCACAGAGGAGCCCGGAGCATTGCGTTGACCTCCTCAGGAAGCGCTTTCCCACCGCTTCTGGGAGCCATGGAGAGCCCTGCACGTCGGGGGCTGCAGGAGAAGTCGGCCACAGGTTTCTCCCTGCTGCTGCCCTGGTGGCATTTTTTCAGCTCGTGCAGCCTGGACCTGATTCCCCGTGCTCACGGGCACCGTGGTGCAAGGCTGCTGTGTGCCAAGGGCGGGGACAGAGCTCCTCAACCTGGGGCTTCCTTCCCGCGCCTTCACAGCCACCGCTCCTCTGCACCTGGGGCTTAATCCATCTGTAGCAAAACCAGCCTGCTGTGGCCGAAAGATGCTTCCCCTCCCTAAATCCCCCAGGACATCGCTGCCTGCAGGGAGGTGTCCCTGGGAGCACCGAGTCTCGGTGCTGCGGGGGCAGGACCCTCGCCTCAGCGCGAGCCGAGGGTGCTGAGCTGCTCCCGTGCCTTGTTTCATTCAAGAGAGATGCTCGCTCCTTCCCACACACGCTCGCGTGCTTTTCTGGTGAGTCCCTTGTCTGGAACGAGATGTGGTTTCCCCAGAAGTCGTGTGTGGTCACGTCACCTGCCTTTAGTTTGTGTTCCATCAGCTGAAAGCGCTGTTCTGTGCCGTCTGGGGATCGGCGAACCATTTACACCCCCTTGTTTCCTCCGACTGAGACCTGTCGCGCACTCGGCGGCACGGCGGACCCAGGGGACAGCCAAAACCCCAAATCTGGCCCGTTCTCTTCCTGGGAGCAGGGCCTGCACCGTGCTGCTCTTCGGCACGAGCAGAAGCTCACAGCAGCGCCGTGGGTTGTAAAATCATCGCCGGCTTCATGGATGGGGCTTCAGGTTTTTAATTTTGCTGCATAAATACGATGTGCACGTGCTGCTGAAATGCCTCATGATGGACGTCTGGAGATCCCAGATCCTGGGCTGGCTGGGGCTGGGAGCACCCCTGGGTGCCCCTGTGCCCCCCTACCCCAGCAGGGTGCTCAGCCCCACGGCCCTGGGCTCGGGGAGCTCTCCAAAGGAGCAGCCCCCTGTGCCAGGGGTGGCTTTGGTGGGAGGCGAGGTTCTCCTGGGACCTCCTCGTGGCCTCATTGGTGCTCGGAAGGGGAGAAAGGAGAAAAAGCTTCCATCTCAGAAGCATTTGTATGAAAATTGCAGCGCTGATATTCTCGTTAGCTTTACGATCTGCTTGATTTTGGACACCTCGCACCAATTGCTCGCTGCTACACCACAGCTTGTAGGGAAAAATAATTCTCTTACCTTCTTGCAGGAGACCGCCAGGACTTTCTGCACTCAACGCGCTGCTTTTCTGAGTTGAGACCTAATTCTTTCCTCGTTTGCTTTGGAACAGTCATTACGAACGGGGATGCAGCGAGCTGGACCCCGGCTGGGTGGTGGAGGTGCTTCCCCTGCCCCATCTCCCGAGCAGCTCCGTGCCCTTCGAGGGCAGGGGGCTCAGAAAATCAGCAGCCACCCCTGGTTCGGGGTTTTGCACAGCAGCACCGTTCCTCCCAGCTCCTGCTGGGGCCATCGACCCGCCACAAGCACTTGGCCCCATGCTCTTGCATGCCCTCGTTTCGTGCTGCCCGGGGGGGGGGGATGCAGAAAATGGGCAGGGTTTTTATATTTCGCTTGCGTGCGTTCGAACCTTTCGGAACGTAATTAGGTTGCGATCCCCAAGGGTTAAGGTTTTCAAGATTTCCTGCGAGTTTTGTCCCTTTTTTGCACGTGCCTGCTTGCCTTCTTCAGCAGCCTTTTCGGCAGCGCAGCTATTTCATCAAATTGCTGTGCCGGCAGCGTATAATTTTGATCTAACTGCTGCTGATGGCAGCGCAGCGATGAGCGCTGGCGCACATATTTTCCTTTTTAAAATCATTCCTAATAGGCCAGGCTGGCTTCTCGGGGATGACGGGTGGGTATAAAATCACAGAATCTGGAATAATTTGGGTTTTCAGGGACCTTAAAGCCCACCCAGCCCCTTGCCGTGGGGACCGGGGTCGTCGTATTCCCCGGTGCAGACCCACGTGGGGCCCCGGTGTTTTGGAAGCCCGATAAGAGAGCTGTGAGCTTCCAGCTGGGGATCTCGAGAGCAGCACCGGCATCAACAAGTTCCTCGCCTTCCCTCCGTGCCTACCTGGGGAAGCATTTTTCTTGGAGAGGGCAGCGGGAAGGAGGTCAGCACACAGGTCCATCTCCGACAATCTGCCCTAGTGCTGAGCCTTAATCCCAAACCTGCCTTCTTTATCATCATTATTATTATTTTTTGCATTTTCCTGGTACAAATCCTGTTGGGTTCTGAGGGCCGCGTCCCGCGGGCACAGCTGGCTCCCAATTAAGCCTGGTTACCTAAGCCGTTACAATTAGATAAGGATAACAAAGGCAAAACATTTTTTCTGAAGGGGGGCTGAACCCAGGGTGCCTCCTGATTGTTTTCTCTTGTCACGTAATTGAACCCTCAGGACCTCGCCGCTCTGGGGGGGGGGTGGGGGGGGGGAGTTATTTTCATAACTCGTTTGTAATTATTCCTGTCGTGGAGCCTCTTACGAGGAATTAAAACGAAAATACGGCGAACGGCGAGGCATCGATCCCATCCCTGAGAAGGGAGGGTCTGCTCGTAGCACGCTGCTTCCCGCTGCTTTTGGGGCCGGAAAGTGCCCCAAAATGTGTGTCACGGCGCGATGCTGGTGCTGGAGGAGCCCCGCGGGGAGCCCGCCTGGGGGGGCTGCCCTGCTCCCCCCGCGGGGGGCACACATCAGCTGTCTGCGGGCATCCTGGGTGCACAGACACGTATACGTTCGGTGCTACTTAGATTATGGGGTGTTATATTCTATGGTATACTTCATAACAGATATTGTTATACCTATAGCGATATATATATAATATATAATACATAATATATAAAATATTGTGTATTATATATTATATATAATACACAATACATAATATAATAACATACACTATAGATAACGTTATATATAATAGCATAGAACATAAGTAACGTTGTATATAATATATAACATATTGTATATAACATATAACATGTAATATAATATATAATTATTTTCGGCACCAGCTGGGCCAGCAAACAAATCGCTCATTTCTGAATGTTAAATACGCTTGCCAGTGTTAAATTTACCTTTTTCCTTCTTACTATATATTAAAATGTAATACAGTAATATATAATAATATATAATAATATATATTATATATATTATATATAACAATATAATAATATAACGTAATATAATCACACTATATAACATATATACATATATATATGTAATGTATATCTCATATAATATCTCATATATATCTCATATATATATCTCATATTATATATGTATATATACCATCCCTGGAGGTATTAGAAGGCGTGTAGATGTGGTGCTTAGGGACATGCTGTAGTGGTAGACTTGGCAGTGCCAGGTTAACGGTTGGACCTGATGAGCTTGGAGGTCTTTGCTGACTTAAATCGTAGAATCCTGGAATGGTTTGGGTGGGAAGGGACCTCAAAGCCCCCCCAGTTCCTACCCCCTGCCATGGGCAGGATGCCACCCACCAGACCAGGTTGCCCAGGGCCTCGTCCAGCCTGGCCTTGAACACCTCCAGGGATGGGGCATCCACAGCTTCTCCGGGCAACCTGTGCCAGTGCCTCACCGCCCTCAGAGGGAAGAATTTCCTCCTAACCTCTCATCTAAATCTCCCCTCTTTTATTTTGTAACCATTAAATGATTCTATGAGTCTATTCTATATAAACACATATAATATAAATACCAGTAAATAGTAAGACAGGCATTATGTAGTGCAGGAACTCTTGCTACCGACTCAGGGAATGCCTCCGTGTCTTTGCAGGAAGAGGAACCAAACCTGACCCCAGTCTTTGCGCCCACCCCCCCGTGCCACACATCCAGCTCGTCCTCGCAGGGACCGAGCGCATTTAAGCAAAGGCTTTTTGTCGGTCTGGGTCTGAGCTTTCCCTGCATCCTCCCGCGCGGCGAGCCTGTGCCGGGCACGGTTAGAGGAGGAAGTTTTCTGCTGCCTGTGGTTTTGCAGCCGTGCCCCGATTTGTAAAATTCCGGCTTCGCCTTTGGATTCCTCGGTGGCTGCTGTGAACTGGTGGGGGTCTGCTGTGGGTGGAAAACATTTGGCACGGGTGTTTTAGGGAGTTAGGGGGTAGAAGCCTGCTGTGGTTTTTTTTTGTTTGTTTTTTCCCCCGAAGTTTGCACTTCTTTCTTCGTGCTGCTGAATATCAAGATTGCACCACTGCGGAGTTTATAACACACGCCATCCGTTCGGAAGAACATCTTTTGTTTTTGTCGCTTAGCAATTCCAGGCTGAGCTTCCATTTCGGCAGCGAAATTCACCCTTCCCTTACCCGGAGCTCGGGGAGCTTTTGCAGCAGCAGCCGCGTTTCCTGGCCGAGAAGGTGCCGCGAGCTGCATCCCTGTATGTAACGTGTGCGCGCGCGCTCGGCTCTCCCGGGGCGTGGATGAAACGGTGCCCAGGTGTCCCACACCTGGCCCGGGAGGAGCCCCTGGAGAGAAATGGAAACTCTTGGAGATCCTGGCTGAAATCTGGAGAAGGTGGCGTCGCCCGGGGTGTTGGCAGTGGCTGTCCCTGTGCGTCCTCGGGTTTGTCCTTTGTCCCCGAGGAGCCTTCCAGAGCGGGACCCCAAAGCCTCCAGGCGGACGCGCGCAGAGGGATTCGCAGCTGCAGATTTTGGGTGGGTAGAAGGAAAATGGTAATTTTAGCCCTGCTAAGCATGTTTAACAGTCAGCAACGAGCGATTTGTTTGCTGGCCCAGCTGGGGCTGAAAATAAGCGGCAGCCTGTTCCCTAGTAACTTGGATTTCACTTTATTTGTCGGCAGCGCCCTGTAACGCCGGTCCCAGGTACGTGCACCCCATGGGGACGGAGAGGGCTCAGGATTTTTTGGCTGGGACTTTGAAGCCCAAACCTGTCCCGGGCTGCTTACTCCATGCTTTGCTCGTCACCCCAGACCCCACAGCCCCTGGCACCCGGGCGTTGGTGTCCTCGTGTCTGCCCGCCCCGAGCACCTCGTGCTGCCGCAGGGACCCCAGCCGGGTGCAAGGGATGCAGAAAGTTGATGAGAAAGGTTGAGAAAGTTTGGACTGGATTTTGTTCTGCCACTGATTTCTCCCTTAATAAAGCCAGCCTGTGGGCTGGGGTGGATTTGGGGGCTTCGGGCAGTGCGTTTGTGTCTTGGGGCTGGTAGCACAGGGGCTGGGAAAAGGATCTTGCTCACGACTGTAGCTGGCATGCCTGGAAGAATGCGACACGCTTAATTAAGTTCAGTTTTTATTTAGAGTTTGCTCTTTTGGATTGGAGTAAATAGAAACATTTAGTGCTGACAGTCGCTGAAACCAGACGTTTACCGTGAGCTTCGTTTCCTAGCTGCACAAACAGGACCAAAAACTGAGGTCCTCAGCTCCTTGCAGCTTTTGTAAGTGATGGAGGGACGCTGGGCTGGAAGGTCCCCAGTTTGCTGCCTTCAGCACGCACGCAGGCTCAAGCCCACATCTTATTTCTGTTGCTTTTCAAACAAAACAAAGCTGTTTTCTCCCTGCCCTTCCATTCAGACCCTTACCTCGGACGCTCCTTGGGTGCTTCCTTCCTACCTGGAGCGGGCAGGAAACCTCCGTGGAGGTGGATGTCGAGGGATGTGGTTTTCCCTTCCTGACCTGGACGTGGCACGCTCCGGGTCCCGGCGTGCTCCTTCTCCTCCTTTTAGCACCCATTTAAAGCAGATTGATGATTGCTGGGAGCAGAGAGCTCAGGGCTGCTGGTGCTCGGGGAGGCTCTCAGCCACACGGGGCCGGTTTCGGGGCATTGAGAAGGGACCCGAGGATGTGTTCTTGGTTATCACAACACCTCAGATTTGCCTTTATATAAAAGTTAACAAAGCTAAATCCCGGCTCTGAGTACCCTGGCGAACCAGCGTGCAGGGGTATTTGACAGAAGAACAGCTTTCCCCTCTCTTTTAATTCCCTTTCTTGAGTTGGAGGCTCGGTAAGATGCCACGGAGCGGTGCCTTGGGATTCAGGTGATGCCAGTGGGTTTGGAGGGTGGAAGGGTGGAAAGGTCACTGAAGTTGGAGTGGGACTTGCCCTAGGTGAAAGGTTTGGGTCCTTTTTGGTCAAAATCTGTGCTTGATTCAGGAGAAATAGTAAAAAGAAGAAGCCTGGCAGTGCCCTGAGAGCTCAACGGTGCGATGGGTGAATTGCCGCGGGGGTTTTGTCTTTTTCTACATTATTTTATAAAGAACGTTTCTCGGTGTCCAGTGTTAATTGGCGACTGTTTTGGGGGGAAAAAAGAAAGACATTTCAGCAGTTAACCTGTGTTGGGAGCCTGGTGGCTGCAGGTGAGTCCCAGCTGGGCCGGGGGCTGCTGCGGGGGATTCGCTTCCTCCGCTCCCTCGCTTCCTGCAGTCCTCGCAATCAATCACCGTGCTCAGGAGGACGGGCAGCAAAATGAAACTTGGGCTCCCTGCGACCGCTCCGGAGCTTCTGCAGATTCTTCTTTGTGTTCCAGAGCTTTTGTCTTATTTAACTCTGTGCTGGGAGCAGCGCTTTTCCGGAGCTCACCTCCTTTATTTACGGAGACGTTGCCTTAGTTGAATATTTTTACGGAGACCTTTTAGTGGGGTGCATCCAACTGCCCGGGCAAGGCTTGGGCTGCTCTGTTCTGTATTTTACGTATGAGGAGAAGGACTGAAAAACCTCCTTCCTTGCTGCAGCCTCGGGAATACGCCGGGTAGCCAGGACGCAACATAATGAAGACCAAATTTGTTGTTCCGCCCAGGTTAACAGCAACGTTCTCCGGCACTGCTGGAGAGGCAGATGCAGCTCCGACAAAGCCGTCTATTAATCATTCATTTAACACAGCAGCCGTAATCAAATTCATTGCTGGAGCCGGGCCATGCCAGAAGGGGTATTTTTGCTGCTGAAGTCGTACAAAAAATGAACAGCTGAAGGGGTGGAATTTGTTGGTAAACTCTCGACACTTACCATATTCTCATTTTTTGGGGGGATTTCTGTTACACGCTTACCCGTTCCTCCAAGGCAATGGGTGTTTTCCAGCAAAGGCAGCCAAAGGGTTAAGCAACGGCAGAAGAGATTCCAAGACTGCAAAGAGTAGAAAAACTGGAAATATCCCCTCTACAAAAAAAAAAAAATAAAAAGCTTTGCTTTGAAATAATTCACTCAGAAACTCGATTTCTGAGCAGCTGATCCAGGTTTAGTCTTGAGCGTAGTTTGTTCAGGGGTGTGGAGGAGACAGGGCTGTCACCTGGGTGTTGGATTTTGGGGGGAATTTCAGCTCTCTCGCATCTTTCTCCTTTCCCCTCGGGTTGCCTTTGTGCAGCCGGAGCCCGGAAGGTCTCAGCGGTCAGCGCTCGGGGCTTTATTTGCGGCACCTCTCTTCGTGGCTGTAGCACCAAATCTTTTTAGTACCCCTCAGTGCTTTCCCCCCGCATCCTCTGCCATTCCTCCGTGCATTTGTCATCTCTTCTCCTGGGCCACCCCAAGCCCAGGGTCCTGACGTGTCCGTAACATCCTACCTCCAAAGGATGCCCCCGGGCGTGGTGCCTTAATTAAGCTACTCTGCACTGGTAGCTGTACAGCCTCTGAGTCCTCCAGGGCTTCCTCTCATGTCTATCTCGTGTTTTCCATCCTTTTTCCTATATTTTTTAGTATTTGGGCTTTTCAGTTCCCTGGTAAACACAGCTCTGGTGGGTTCAGGTATTTTCTCCTTGGCTGCTGTTTTCTGGAGCTCTCCATCACGCGTCTTTCAAGTTTCTCCCTGAGGTTTCCTCCCTCCATGGCTTTCTGAGGCTTTCTCCCTCTGTTCTTCGGCGTCTGTCGCTGGTCAGGGCAAGAAGTCCCATCGTGGCCACGATTCATCTTCGGGTTTGATGAAGGGAATTTGAAATCCAGGCTCCCTCCTCGAGCAGCACAGAGCAGGGGCAGCGGCGGAGCTCCCAGCTCGGGGTCCCAGAAAAAAAGAGGTTCAGCTGGCACAGCGATGGCAGAACTGCAGCTTTTTGGATCCGCATCAAAACAGCCATTTTACAGCCCAAACGTCTGAAGGTTCCTGTGTTTACTTTTGTTTACTGTTCGGTGAAATAACTTCCAGACCTCGGCCTTGGGGGCGATGTGACTCGCGGTGCGCAGACGCGGCGAGCCCCTGTCCCCCCTGTGCCATGGACCACCAGGACACGCGTCCCGTTGGGGGAGGCAGCAGGGTGACAGGAGTTTGCATTTTTCCAGAGTGGGTAATTAGGGAATAACGGGCTTGGTTTTCATCCTCGTGCTGCCTTGAGCACGAGGAGGATGGGGTGAGGACCATTTCTGTCCAGCCACCCGGAGCGCGTGCGGCTCCTTAGGGGCCAGCCTGTGCGCATCCCAAATTTTAGCCAAACTGGTACTTGTCACCCTGGTCTTGTCCCACGGTCACCTGCTTGCAAGCCCAAGGTGATGTTTGGGGAGCCCTTTTTATAGAATCACAGAATCATAGGAGGGTTTGGGCTGGCAGGGACCTTAAAAATCACCTTGTTCCAAGCCCCTGCCCTGGGCAGGGGACGCCTCTCACCGGAGCAGTTTGCCCAGAGCCCCCAGCTGTGAAATAAAAAAGCTGCTTCTGCTCAGAGCAAAAATTCCCCACGGTGCAGAGGAGCAAAATGTGGGTCTGCTGAGGGTTTTGGGCCATTTTGGTCGCATTGTAGCTTTTCCTGCCCTGGAATGATAATTCAGTGCCAGGGGAGGCTGAGCTCGGTGGGGCACAGGCAGCCGTCAGTTGTAGGGATGCACATTAAAAACCTGTCTGAATTAAAAATTAAAAATAGTAATAATAAAAATAATCAGGCAGTATTGCTTTTAATTTTTATTTTTGAACGTCAAACAGAAATCAGGCGTTTCACTTTATTTTTTTCAAACCAGAATCCGTAGGACCGCACCAGCTCCGCTTTTAATCCAAACCCCGACCCTCATCGCAGCTTCCTTCCCCTCCCTCCTCCTCATCCTCCCTGATCCATCCCAGCCGTCGCAGCCACCCGCCGGGTGCCCCCGGTGTCCCCCCCCCTCCCCGGGGAGCGGCGCAGAGGAGCCCCCCACCCGGCTCCGGCAGCCCCGCGCGCGGGCGAGCGGCACCGCATGGGGCGAGCGCGGGCGCGAGCCGGGCACCGCGCAGCCCGGCACGCTCGGAGCAGGCAGGTAAGGGGCAGGGGGTTATCGCCACCCGGCATCGCCGCCACCCTCCATTTTCGGGGGGCCGCGAAGGGGGTGGTGGCTGCGTAGGGGGGGCCGCGGCGCGCTCCCCGCCGCGCGAGCTCCCCGCCACCTCACTTCTTTCAGGCTTTTACGTAACGGCGCGAAGAAAGGACGGGGTCCGGCTGCTGCCTGATGATATTTGCATTTTCTGAAGCTGCCTTCTTCCCTCGGGCGTTTTCTTTTTATCGATCGAACTTCGCCGAGAGCGTTTCGGGTGCCGCGGCTCCCTTTCGGCGCGCGCCGTTCGCGGCGCTGAATCAAGCCGTGCACCTTGAGAATAATGTGCGAAGGAGAGGATTACGTGGCTCAGCGGTGACCTTGAAAATCAATGTGCAAATGGTTAAGCTGGAGAGATCTGGCAAGAATTCCTCGCAGCGACTTGCAGAAGTAAGGACATTACTTGGTTTTGTTGGTTTTTTTTTTTTCTTCTTTTTCTCTTTTGTAAAAAAAAAAGAGAGAGTGTTCCTCGTTAAAAGGAAAAATGCTGATTGCTTAACATTTGTTAATCATTGATGGGAGAAGTAAAAGCAGCAGATGAAGTTAATGATTTCACATGTATACGGGGGGAGGTCTGGGCTCTCCTTAGCGAAGCGTTGCACAATTTGCAGGAGCTCTTCCCCTTGCTGGAAGTTCGTGGGGGCTCGCAACGCGGTTTTGGGCTTCAATTTCTCCTGTTCTTAAAGGCTTAGAAATATATTTACTATTTTTTTTTAAACAAACAGCCCCGTGGAGGCAGATTTGAGGTTGAATGGCAGAGATGCGCACCTGCCTTGCTGGAGCGCTCTGATTTTTCACAGCGTGTGTGCACGGCAAGGTTGGGCAACCTGAACCCGGGGCTGGGTCGGGAGCTCACGCGCTGCGCCCGCCGGCTCCTCGCCTCGCATCGGTGCCGTGCCGCGGCTCCAAGCCCTGCCGGTGCTACAGGGACTGTGCAAAAAGAGCAGGGGACAAACCTGGGGTCCCCATCCCCTGCCGAAACACCCGGCTGTGGCGGTGCCAAAGGCTAAATTGTCGCCGCAGGCACTGCTGCACCCCTCCCGCCTGGCGGTGGCAAATTTACCGTTTCCAGAGCTGGCTCTGTCTTTTTTTCCCCGATTGTTTTGTCTCTGTTGACATCGGTGCCCCACTAAGCGGCACGAGATTAACGTCCAGGCGTTGGCAGCGTGATGCTGCTCCTCAGCCTCGCGTCACCCCTGGGCTTTCAGAGCACTTTTCTTTGCCCTTTTTCTTCTCCGTGTTATCTGTGTAGGTCTTATATAGGGCACCATTGCACTAAAAGAACCCCTTTTTTGTGAAAAACGTGTGATCCAGCCGTTCCCATCCTGGGGCTCACCAGGGTTTACCCTCTGCTTTGTGCCCCCCGGTCTGGGCATCCCAGCACGCTGCAGGTGGGTCCGTGCTGGTGCCTCGGTGAGCCGCTAACCTGGGTGCCGTCAGCCTCTGCCCTATTTCCAGCCCTTCCTCTGCTGCCTCTTCCTCCTGGCACTTCCACACCCAGCGTTCCCACTCCCGCAGTGGGGCCAGTCCTAATATTTGTGGCTGTCCACGATTTGGAGAGTTCCCTGGCCCTGGATGTGGAACTGATGGCATGGCTTTGTGTCCCCCGAGCCTGTGACCTCCAGCTCTGCTGCTCGGGGAGGGCACCCTGGCCTTGGGTGGTCCCGCCTGGGAGGTGGGCAGGGGCTGTGGCATCGTTATGAGCTCCCCACGGGGTTAGAGAGGATGTGGGGTTCGCACCGGTGCCGGCTTGGTACCTACGGGAGGAACCAGGCACGTTCACCGTGGTCAGACCCGTGCTCGCAGCGACATCGCCAACCACGCTGGCCCTGATCGTGGCTGCTCCGGTGGCCCCGACAGAAATACGGGGCTTTAAAACGTGCCATCTCCCCCTGCTTTGGGTTTTCTGGCGGTGACGGGACATTGTAGGGCAGCCTTTGTGCAGGGAGGGTCGGTAACCAGGCGGCGGTAGCTCCCGGCACACGGAGGGTGCTCACGGTGCCGGCTCAGGCTCTGCTGGGTGTCCTCAGAGACCTTTTTGGGGCCGTGCCCATGGCAGGGGGTGGCACCGGGGGGCTCTGAGCATTGAATTCCTTAGCTGAAAAGCAGGTAGGTGCCTGTCTGCAGGATCAGAAATGTTTTTAAAATGGGCTCTTTGCTCCAAGTTAATACCAAGGAAGAGGAAAAAGCGCAAGGAGCTTTTGCGCCATCGCGGCTGCTCCTGGAGTGACAGCAGGGAGGCGAAGCCGGGAGCTGCGCGCTTCCTAACAACTTGTCAGACTTTTAAAATTTTCACACTGCGTACCGTGGGCATGTTCGTTGCTTAATTAGCCTGCCTTTCGTTATTCTCCCTGGCAAAAAGCGTCGGGATCCAAAGGTTGTTCAAAGGGCACGAAGTGATGCAATTAGCCCTGCTCCTTTTCGCCTCTCCTAACAGGTTGGTCTCTCTGACATCGTCCTCCGGGGGAAAACGCGGTGCTAAAACGTCCCCTGCTACCTTCCTTTTGCTAATGGTTGTTGTCGCCTGGCCGCCGGCGGAGGCGTTTGTTGCGCTGCCGAGCGCGGCGGTCGTGTAAGCACCGTAATTGTCCCGGCCGCGCACCTGGAGCGTGGTTAGGAGGTGAAAATAAATGTAATTTCCAGCGGTGCCTCTCCTTGTGGCAAATTGTGGCTGGGTACGAGGCTCGCTCCCTCCCCTGGGCGCTGCTTCGCCACCCTGGGGCTTCGTTAGCGAGCGGTGCTCGGCGCCGCTGGGTCCCTCCTGGTCCCTGCGCAGCCCCAGCCCTCCAGGCGCCGCCGCCGCCGCGTTTTTTCCCTCTTTACGCCTGCTGAAAATGAAGATCTCTTCAGCCAGCAGGGCTGCAGACGAGGGGATTGGCTGGAAACCGTAATTATCAAGACTGCTTTTAATTAAATGCGGAGCTTTGACCGTGAAAGTAAAATCTTGGGGACGCGAGGCGCTGCGGACGGCGTGCCTCCCGGAGAGGGTGGCTGGGAGCGGTGAGCGCGGCGCCGGGCCGGATCCCTGACACGTGAGCTGGTGCTGGGCTCCGTCGTGGTGCTCAGCACGCCGTCAGGGGCTGGACCCCGCCTGTGATCTGCGTGAAGCAGCCCGGCCTTCTCGCTGTATTTCTGCTGCACAAGGTAGGCTCGAAAAGTTTGTCCTCTCCTGCTCGATTTTGGCAAAACGCTGTAAAAGAAAGGGACGCAGACGGACGGTGCTGGCCGCCTTCCTTCCCTGCTCCCAGCTTCCCAAACCAGGGAAGGATCCAGCTCCAGAGCAAGGGAGGGCCGTGTCTCGATGGGGAATTTCCTCATTTCGGACACGCTCAGCGAGACGAGAGGTGCGGCTCTCTGCGCCTTGCCTTCGGCTCCTCAGCTGGCCAGGTGGCTGTCAGCTGCTTTTGCGATCCATCCCCGTGCTGATTTTATCTCTGCTGTTCCGTGGATCCTGGCTGGGATTAGCACGTCCGTACAGAAGGGGGAGGAATGTGTTGCGTGCGTGTATTTTATAATTTTATGTGAATTAATTACTACGGGATGCCGTGTGGGCGAGCCACTGGGTGTGCGTGCAGCGGTGCCGGGGCACCCGCTGGCCGTGGCCGTGTCTCTGCTGAGTTCTTGTCTGCGGGCTGAGTTTTTTCGGGGCTGCTGTTACCCACCTGGAGGGACATTTACCAAAGGCTTGTGGTCGGGCTTCCCCCTCGCGTTGGCCCTCTGCTTTTTAAGGGCTGGAAAAGCATCTTTGAAAAGCCCGGCCCGGCGCTGCAGAGGGAGCGTTTGCTCAAGCTGCAAGTCCTGGAGGCAAACGGGCTGCGGGGCTGTGCCCAACGTCACGGGGTGACTTCAAAGCACGGGTGGAAGAGGCGTCCGGGGAGGATTAGGGAAACGGAGCAGGCGTGGGGCGTAGCACCGCTGCTTTGATGCTCTCCAAGTCATTCTGCGCCACGCTGCCTACTCCCTGCCCTATGAAATCATTCACCGGGCGGACGGATGGAAGGAAGGAGCTGGAAGCAGGGCTGGAAGCTGGAGGGAAGCGCCGGTGTCGCCCGCGGAGCCTGGGCGAGCAGGGCCACGTCCAGCCAGCGCCCAGGCAAGATCCTTGAGGCTCCCAGATCCGCTGCTGCCATCTGCCTGGTCAATGGGGGTGGAAAATGAGCCGGTCTTGGCTGAAACCGGGAGGAGCAGGGGGAGCATCCCGCTGGGCAGCGGCTTCAGGGGAGGAAGCGGCAGCAAACGGAGACGGGCGCGGGGATGGGATGCTGCCCGCCCGCTGCCGAGATGCGCTCAAGCACCAGATGGCTTCCAAAAATAGCGAGTCCAACACTTCGTGGGCACTTCAATGCAAAACAGGGGTAACCTCTGCAAAGCCGCCGAAGTTCACGGTGCCTTTCTTCCCCCTCCCTCCCCACGCCGCGTTCCCTGCTGCCTTCTTTGCCTCTTAATTGTATTGCAGCTCGCTGGGTTTGTAAGGACCTCAGGGCAGGGATCCTCCTGGTTTGGAGGTGTCTGCTGCAGCTGGGAGCGCGAGTAATAGAGGATTAATAATGATGTAACGAGCTCCGGCTTTGTCTCCCTCGTGCAGCACTGCTGCTGTGGGTTTTTTCTTTTTTTTTTTCTTTCCCCCTTTTCCTCCATCTGGTTAGTCGAAAATATCAGCTGAGAAGAGAGGGAGGTGTTTGGAGATCCAAGCCTTACACAAAGGAAGATAACTGAGGATGGGGGAAAAAGAAATGCACTTTTGAAGCGGCATCTCCTCCAGTTTGTCCACTTCTCTCCCCAGCCGTGCGTTTCATCCCTCCTTAGGCTGCTGTGGCTTCCCCTGCGTCGTGATAGCTGCTGACCTGCGAAGCTCGCAGGCGGAGGAAGCACCTCGGGGGGCTTGCAGGGCAGCGGGGAGACCTCTGCCTCCAGCCTGGCCCGAGGACATCACCCGGGGCTGGTAAATGGAGGCTTCCTGGAGACCTACCCAGGTCCTGCAAACGCAGAAGTGAATTGGGCAGAAATCCAGAGCCCCGCCGCCCGTTTTGGTGGTAGCGGCAGGCAGGCAGCAGCCGTGCTCTGCCCGCAGAACTGAATCTCTGAGCCCGACTCGAGCGTTCTCCTTCTCCCGAGGCAGGTCCCGGCCTGCTCGTGCCCTCCGACACAGCGCTGCGCGGCCCCCGGCGCATTCTCCGAGCGCTTCACGGACTCCTCCGGGCAGCGGCCGCCTCGTGCGATGGATTCCCGGCCGTGCCCGCACCCCGTAGGTGTTGCTCTAAAGCAGATAGAAGCCGAGCTGCCTCCTAATTTATGAACTGGTGTTGCTCGCACTTCCGTGAGTTTCTAGAAACCCCTTTCTTTTTGTACTCCGCCTACTTAGAGATGCCTGAATATTTGTAATAAGCGAGAGCAAGCAGCTACGCTCCCGAGACTTGCTCGGGCATTTTCCTGCTCCGCCGCAGCTCCCGGCTCGCCTGCCCGGGGAGCAGCAGGGCTGCGGCAGGGGGACCGCGCCATGCTGGCTCGGGAGCGCCGCGCCGGGCTCAAGGTAACGAGATCTTGGCTCCGCGGGCAGGGCTCAGCCTCGTGCGGGTCGCGGGGTGGAGGTGGAGGCGGCCGGGGCCTCATCCTGCTCCCCGTGGAGGTGGAGGCCTCTCGGTGGGGTACCAGCCGGGGGGGGGGGGGTTCTGCTGCGGCACAGGGTGGGGCTGGGGTGGTCGATTTCTGGAGCAAACAATTCTGAGGTTGCTTTCAGAGAAGTAGAAATAAACCTTTGGTTGTCTTCTTCCCAAAGCCGGATCCCTCTCCGATTAGGCTAACCGGTCCTTTACCTCTCCCGCCACGCTCCCTGGGGAATTCCTGGGCAATTTTGCCTTTCCCTGGTCAAGATTCATCAACCCAGCTCCTCTTGGTTTGAAAATCTCACCCTCCGCAGACCCGCAGAGGATGCGATGTGCGGTTCAGACCTGCTCAAATCGAGCCGCTTCTCCTTTTCGCCGAGGTTCGGGCAGGCTGTCCACGCTTTGTTGTTTTAATCTTTTCCTTTCAAATCCCTTTAATCGCTTTGTCATCCGCCGTGCTCTTTTATGACCAATTGTTGATATCGTTCTGCTGAGAAGGTGATCTCAGCTGTGCATAATTCTCTGTTTGGTTAGCTAATTACGCACAGATAGCTACTGATACTGCCTCCAGACCTGAACCCTTCATTCTCCATGCTCCGCTGACCGTGTCCAAATAATCCACGAGCGCTGCTCTGCCCTAGCTGCATTTTGCGTAAGTTCACGTGCGATATCTTGCTCCGGATTATCGCCGTCTCTGATTAACGTGAAGTGTTTAAAAACCCAACCACAGCACCCGCAGATCCAGAGAGGTGCAGGATGAGCCCCGTGGGCAGCACCTGGGGTTATCTCCCCCCGGGGCCATCGATCGGGGTTGTGTTTGGCCGGGTTTCGTTTTGTTTCCTGCCCGTATTCAAGTCCCCGGGTTGCTTCATAATCAGTTTTCTGTTCTCGGGGATGGTTACAGCTCTTCCGAATCTCGTATTGTATGCAAATTTCGATAGCTCTCTGATCCCTAATTAAGTTATTAAATACAAGAAGGCTTAGCAGATATCCTGCGAGCACGCCGGCAGCTCCCTGCTAACGCCGCTGGGCGATTCGCCGGCTCCTCGGCGAGGGGCCGAGAGCTTTGCTGGCCGATGGGAGAGGAGCTCGTGCCCACCACGACCCATGGGAAGGGCTCAGCTCGTCCCTGCCCAAAGCCCAAAGTGCAGCTCTGATGTGATTTGGAGGCTGTTTGCACTTGACTTGTGCTCTGCTTGAGGCGGAGACGGAGCACGACGCACCGCGCATCGCCTACCCGCGCTGCTGCGGCTCGGGGACGTCGCTCTAACACCGATAATCCAATTAGCCAGGAGTTCCTGCGCCTGGATCCTCAGCGCCTTCCACAAGGCTTCGGCTTTATTTTGAAGAGGCTGCTAATGCTTCATTTCTTAAGCTGCATTCTCCTTTGTGCGCGCTTTTATTTTTTTCGGTATCTCCCTCTACAGACTTTCAAAAGATTGACTTTGCGTAGAAAAGAAACCAAATTCACTGGCTTTTTTATTATTATTATTATTCTGTCTCACTAATGAATTCTCTCTATTTAAAAAGCTTCGGCACAGCACTTAGCTTGTCTTGCTGATACGGTTGGTTACATGAGGGTAGGACGTTAATAGCGAGGGTGAAGCACTTGGTTGCTTTGATGGATTGTTTGCTTTGGTCGCGGGCAAATTAATGGACGGGTGTAAGGTACTGGTGAGTGAAATTCCGCACTGGGGCACCGCTGGAGAGGGATGCTGCTCGCCGTGAGCATTGCCAGGACCTTTGGAGAAAGCAAAGTAGAGGTTTTTGTCTTCTAAATGCGGAGGGCAAAAAAAAAGCCTTTTACAACACAAATTTCTTTCAATACTCGGGACGCGCTGATCGGGCAGGATGTAGCTCATGTCGCGGAGCTGAGCTGAAATCCCAAGTTCTGGGCTCGCCAACAACCCAAGGGGCTACCCAAGGGCTACCCAAGTACAGGGAGGCGAACGCTTTGCTCCAAAGGTGCACCCGTGCCACATCGTGGTGGTAGCTGTAAAAGCAAGGGACCGCCTCCGGGTCCTCCTGGTACCCTCCTGCCCCAACAGGGCCACCCAGAGCCGGCAGGGCTGGCAGGGGCTTACATCGCAGCTTCCAGTCCGTAATTGGAGGAGGGAGGCAAAGAGGCACGCACAAGTTCACCCGGTCCCGTCGCGTTGTCCCCATGGGAGTCATGTCCCCGTGCTCCCGAGGGACCCTCCGGGCTGGGGGGCACAGGGACCTCCAGCTGGTGCCTCTGTGCATCTCCACACCTCCATCGGGGTGCTGGGTGTCGGTGCGGTACCAGAAGGATGTCGATGGGTGGCTTTGGGATGGAGAATAGGGCCCAGAACCCACAGGGGTACTCCTCAAATGTGGGGAAGGATTTCAGGGCGCAGATGGTTACCGCAGCTGCAGGTATAGGCAAGCAAGGTGCTGTCCCAGGGGGACATTTGGCCTGAAGATTTTCTAAAGCTTGGCTTCAGCAATCAGAACCAGATATTTTTTTTTTTCTTCTTCATAATTCTGTGTTTTAAAAACGTGCATTTGAGCATTCTTTCATCTTTTAGCAAAATCTTAGAGATGACCAACACTCGGCTTCTTGTCGCGGGCGGTTAAACCAGGATGATCTCCCTGCCTCCTCCGCTAATCCCGAGATAATGAGAGATCAGGCAGAATTTAATTAGCAATGCTAACTTGGGTTTTGTAGAAGGCTAGCGATCAATGGGTTAAGAATATATTCTTTTATATTTTTATTTTTGGTGTGCTCGCTGCGGCTCGGTTAGCTTCGTGTTACACGAGCTCTTCGAGCTGGCGCCTTCCAGACTTCTTCCATGGCAGGCAGCCTGCAGCTCGCCTCTTTAGGAGCGGAGCTGTCGGTCAGGAATTTAGCATCACATCTAATAAAATTGATTAATTTATTCACAGGGAAGCCACAGCAGGCTTTTCAAATGAGCTCTGTAACGCACGCCTTTGTTTTGGTAAGCACAAAATTCTCTCCGGCGGATAAAATGTCATCGTTTTGGAGACGACGCGGGAGGAGTTTTTCCTCCGACTCCTGCTTTCCTTGAGCGCGCAGACTCCCGAGGCTCGGGACACGGAGGCTTGTCCTTGGCCTCCTCAGCCTCTGGAGGATGTGTGTTGGCTTGGCCACCTCCGTGAGCGAGGTGGCAGCAGGTGGCACCGTGTTGAGGGCCCGTCCAGTTGGGGAGCGCGTTGCGGCTGTTCCCCCAGGACGTCCCCACTGCTTCTCGGCATGACTCTGGCTCTTAGAATATCCCGAGTTGGAAGGGACCCATAAGGATCATCACTGATCCCATAAGGATCCCATAAGGATCATCGTTGATGATCGTTGATGATCCTTATGATCCTCTTGGCATTGGACATGGTTGATGATCCTCTTGGCGTTGGACATCTGGGTTTGGTTCTTCCTGGCTCTAGCAGGAGCCTGGCTGCTGCGCTCGGCAGGGCCTTGCTGAGATGGCCGCGGCGAGAGCTGCTCCGTGCCATCTTTCTCCCCGGGGATGTGGTGTTGGTGGGACAATTCCCATCCCGCTGAGACAAACGGGTGTCACCTCCTCTCAGGGTTACACCATGCTCTGGTTCCTTGGGCCTGGCTGCCTCGCCCTGCTCTCTCCCAGAAACGACTTCCCCGACAAGACTTCCCCATCGAAGCTTTCCTCTTGCACCGCTCCTTTTCCCCAAGTCCTCTCGCATTTTCACAGCTCTGGTTTGTGATCCTCCTCATTTCGGCCTCCCTCTCGAGAGGAAATGAACCTGGAGAACCCTAGAGGAAAAAAGAAACCCAAGAGGAGTCCCAGAGAGGGCTTAGGAGGAGCAGGCAGAGAAGGAAAATGGAAAGCAGAGGTCGGGGCTATCAGCAGGCCGTCGGTAGGGATTTCTGTCACCTCATGCTGGTGGCACCCGCGAGTGTGCTGCTGGTGGGGACGTCAGGAGAACAGAGGGGAAGTCCCAAGTGTTTGGCTGAAAGTAGCACACGTGATCAAACGAAGCAGGAGCAGAAGCAGAAGGGACGAAGGTGACGTTCCTGCAGGTGTGGCAGCCTCCTTTCGGCTTTCTTCAGAGGGCAGCTCCGAGGTTAGTCATTGAATTTGAAGTCCAGCCCCGCCAAAACTCCGCATCTTAGCATCTCTGGTCTCGTTAGCGGCTGTATCGTTGAGTCAGCAGATGGTGTCTGAGCCACCAGGCCCCTTGTGATGTCCAAAGCTCCTCTCGCAGACACGGAGGCACGGCTTAACGCCCTGCAGGCACTCCAGGAGCTTCCCCCACCGGGGATGCTCCACGCTCGGCGCCAAAGGACGCAGCGGGAACTCTCGGGGGGGGTTTGCTGGGCTCACAGCTGAAGCTGGCCCTGATGACGGCAGGCGTGGCAGGCATCAATTGCTGGGTTTCAAGGAGGAGTTTCGGTTTGTATCGCTGCAGCGTGAATGCTAATTAAATACGCTTTGTGCTCCAGAGGGCTGAGTGGCTTGGCAGCTGTCGGGGCTGCTGTTTGGCACCGTTCCTTCCCCAAAATGTGTGCTTCTGATGCACGGGGGTGCTGGACGACCGTCGCTGGTATTACTTGGCTCTTACCAGCAGCGTTTGCCGGCAGCTGCCCGCTGGAGTTCCACTTTTAGCAACGTTAAGCATATAGGAAGGAACCGCCTCCCGTGTATTTTTGCTGAAAGTCTCAACTCTGTGGCTGTGGGACGTTACCGCCGTTGCTCTAGCACGAGGAAGGCCCCGGATCGAAGCTGAAGCTTCTGTGTGAGCTGATGGCATTTGTTCATTTTTGCTGCCCAGCCCTTGCCCCTCATTCTTTAATCCACGCATCCGAGGTAGCTAAGGAATGGAAGTACAGAATTTAATGAGGAAATTAGAGGTGTGTATACGTATGTAGATATATATACGTGAATAAATCCTGCATAGTTTGGATAGAAGGGACCAAATCCCCACTAAAAAAGGAGCACAACCAACACGACATGGAGTCTGAATCCCCAGTTTGCTCCTTAAAAAGAGTGTTTCCAGCTCCATCCTGCTCCTGGTGTCAAAGGTGCTGAGGCCAGGGCAAGCTGAGGACTTACAGCTCGGCCACACCACTGGCCAAGCGCCTTCTCTGCTGGCCGAGGCTCCCGTAACGTGTCCCAGCTCAGGATTTGTCCCTGCGTTGCTGCTTGCAAGCGATCGCGTAACCCAGGTGGGCTCACGGTGCTTCTTACAAAGCCGCATGTGCTTCCACCGCAGTTTAATTTGAGTTACATGAGAACCTGATGTATTTGTACGTTCTGCCAAATAATTTATTCTCCCCATAGAGAAAATTGTGTAATTGCAAAGTGTAATTCACAAATGTAATATGAAACTAAGTGTGTAATGCTCTGTGACTACGGGGGAATTAGTGTTATTTTTTCCTTTCAGAAGCTGTATAAATTAACCCACTTTTCCTATCAGTTACCGGGAGAAAAGGTTACGCTTCTTGCCGTTATGTTTTCTATTTTATCTTTGCTGTAAACACTGCCAAGTGATCCTCGCTGCCTCTGAGACATGAGCAGCTCCCCGAGGAAGGCTGCTCGAGGATGGCAACAAAATTGTCTCTCCATCTCCGTTCAGGCGAGTCTGGGGCTTTTCATCAGTTTGCGTTTGGGGCATATTTCCATTATTAGGGCAAAGCGATTGGAAAAAACCTTTCGTTTTTGATATTGAAGGAGCAGGGTTCCTTTCTACGCCAGAGAGAAGCGGCTCCTTTCCCATCGTGAGGGGGGCACAGCTGTGCGTTTTGCTCAGCATCCTTTAGCAGAGCTCCGAGCCCTGTGGTGCCGGCAGCAGTGTGACGATGCTCTGCTCCCCCCTTACTCCTCAAAGTCCTGCAGGACTTGCAGCGTCAGGCTCTGGACTCAGGCCTGCCTGGATTTGCTCTTGGTTTTTAAGTTCTGGCTCAGCGCTGAATCCCTCTCATATTTTGGGGGGGCAGCTGCTCGTTTTTATCATCCTGGGATCCAGGGGGTTTTTGTCATCCTGGGCTGATCGCGGGGAACTTCGTGGCCCTTAAAGGGTGGGTTTGGAGGAAGGGGGCAAAAAACAAAACCGATTGGAGTGATGCATTATTAAATTGTGCACACCTAACCTTGACTCACCTTCTCAGAGGGTTTCTTCCATCACATGCTCTCTGACACGGTGCATCCACCTACCTAACCTTGCTCGCAGCCTCGCTGCCTCCCAAACTTGTCACCGCGCATAAAGCAGCCTTGGGGGCACCGTAAGGGTAGAGCAGATGTGACTGCTGCCCCCTGCTCCCCCTCGCCTGTCCCCTCCAGTGTTTGGGGCAGCTCCGAGAGCACGCAGTTACGAAGAGGAGAGCCTGAGGAAGAAAAAAAAGCGGTGCAGAAACTGCTGGAAAAAATGAGGCTGCTGCACGAAAAGCATCTGCTGGTGCTGTCAGCGCTCATCCCAAGATGAAAAATAGTTACATCTGAGTTGGACGGCACTGAAGTCCAGATTTTAGGGAGAGGCATAAACCTCGCAGCATCCCGCATGACCGCGGTCCCGCATGACCGCGGTCCCCTTTGCCTCTCCTTTTTGCTGTAAATCTGCGAAGGAGGGTCTCTGGTGTGACATTTAGCCCCGATTTTGCTTCGGGGTGGCGTGGAGGCTTGAATGCCAATAAAAATGTCTGTAAACAAAGTTTTGTTGGTTTTCTTCCGTGACTCGGGTGAATTCGAAGTGGAGTTTCCATTTCTGATCTTCAGCTGGAAGGCAGAGGGCAGGCACACGCACACGGACGTGTTTTGGGGTCGGGGACAAGCAGCCCCGCAGCCCTGCTGGCACGGTTCTCCCCTCCCGGAGCCGCTGCGCAGCCGCTAACAGCAACCAAATGTGCGGAGGCCTCTTCTCCGGGTTTTGTAAACGGAGACGTGCATAGATGCAAACGCTCGAGGAGGACGTGCTGACGTTCGTGAGCAGCCCTCTAATAAGCCAGTTGGTGCGGTGTGGGAAAACAGCTGGTGCAAGGAGAAATTTGAATTTCTATTGGGCTTTTAATGAGTGCAAAAAACAAAGTGCCTGTAAGACTTGGAGATCTTTAGGTGTTCTTTTAACATACCTGCTCTCAGTAGTCTGCAAGGGAAGCGTGCCGTCGTCCTTCCAGAAAGGCTTTTTACCTGTGTGTCGCGTGGCAGGGGGGAATAACTCAGCTGGTCCAGAGTTATGAGCCATAAAGATCTCAATTGCAAATAGTTTCAGGGTACTGTCGTACCTGAGCATCTCTCTCTTAAACAGCATTCTCCTTCTCTGGCTCGTTGTGCCACTGGGATGAGCTGGGCTGCCCTGTCTGGGGCTTTGGGTAGTCCCACGGCAGCAGTGGGATCCTACCCCAGCTCCTAGTGGGATATCCATCTAGTGGGATGGCGAAAACCATGTCGTTCTTGTTGTTGTTTTTTGAAGTGTAGGCACTCTAATGTCTTCGTATGTAGCTACCATCACTCCTGATCCCTCAAGTTAGCAATGGAAATTGTCTTCTGAGCAGCCACCTTCTGCAGAAAGCCTCTAAGACAGGGAAGTTTAGCAGGAAGCACTTGGGCCGACACATGGGGTTACTAATAATTAATCAGGAGCATCTCACTGCGCCAGAAGCTAACGTGGAGAGATCAGGTGGAAGGCAGCACCTCGTGAAGGCGTTGCTGGAGCTGGTGGAGCTCCTGCCCGGGGGCAGCAGCGATGATGAGAGCGGCGTGGGGCGGCGAGTCCTTGTGTGGTTTCTTGTCATTTTTGGAATGGAGTGGAAGGAAGAGTGGAGTTTTGCATCTTAGCCCCGTGACTGGCTTCATTTTGGTGCCTGGTCATCATGGTGAGTGATCTGAGAGCAGCCTGAAAGGTAAATCCTAGGAAGTCAGGGTGAGTGGCAGAAGCTGCCGGGTCATCATTTACTCGTCTCTGGGACCTCCTGCAAGTCCCCCGGGACACAGCACTGCTCCCTTTCAGAGGGCAGCGGGATTCTTACCCAGCTCATTTTCAGCTTTTGGGGTGTTTGCTTCTGAATTCCTATTCTCCAGCTGCCTGCCCTATATTTGCAGTGGTGTCGCTCGGCCTGCCAGAGGACTCGTGGCAGGAGCTAACGCCGAGGCGGCATGGAGACGCTGGGGCAGAAGTGGGACGCGGCGGTGTTAGGAACCCACGTGCTGTGACAGCCCCTGCCCCACGAGTGCGTGATCTAATTAAGACAGACAACAGATGGCTACGACAAACAGATGTGGGTGAGCACCAGGTAACAAGGAGATGATTGCAATTAGTGTAATAAGCGGCACATCAGTTATCTTGTGTCTGTTGTGTTTTAGCTGAGGCGGGTTTGAAAGAGAGCTTGGGAAAATAACAGAGTGGCATTGTGGATTTCCAGAGGCCTCCTCAGGCATCAAATATTGATTTCCCACAGCTGGATTATTCATTTTTGTAGTGCTGAGGCAGAGCCCTTTCCCACATTTTCCCATTCATTTGTAAAGCAAATTGGCTGCTGGAATTATCCCTAGGCTAAGGGGGAATGACTGCTGTGGGTCTGTGAGCTGCAAATACAATATAGATGATTGGTGTATTAAAATTCACCATTTCTCTAAGCCCTGTGGACCGTTGTCTCTGTAAGGATGATGCTTAGTCTGCAAGGACTTCGATTTATATACATCTTTCCCTTTTTCTTGTGCTTTCTGGGTGTCAGATGTAGAGAGCAAGCACTTGTTGAACTGCAGTTGGAGCTGACGTTCGGCTGGCTTGTGCTTTCCTCCTCGAGGAATTCACTTTGATGTTTATATTTCTGTTTGTTTCCATAGACAGAATTTCCTTCCGCCACATACGTTCGATTGTATCGATTGTATGGCCCGTGCTACATTTCCAAAGCAAAACATTTCCTGTGGGTAAAAGAACAAGCGATGGAGGAGCCTGAATTTGGAGAGCAAAGCTCATTTTCTCCGTAGGGTGGTCACAGAGGAGTTTCCAGTGCTCGGAATTAAAATTAGGAGAAGAACCATGAAGGGAAGGTGGGGTCAGTCTCCTGTGTCTCACACTAGTATGCCCTTCGTCCTCTCTTGCTCTGCAGAGGACACGGGTCTACCCGCTCTGTCAGTGAAGGACTTCGGTCTTGCTGCCTCGGCGAGGCTCCGGCAGGGGCTGACGCAGCCGGTGGGCTCTGATCTTGTTCCCTGACAGGAATTCTTCATGTGGTCCTCTTACAGCAAGTGTGGTTAACATAACCACCATCTTCAGCACTGCCCCATCGCCTGTGTGGCTCCTGGGGTGTTCAAAGCACTGGGTCCAGTCCTGGGCCCCCAGCACCGAGAGACCTGGGCCCAGCGGGGAGAGCCCAGGCCGGGGCCCCCAGGGTGCTGCCGGGCCCGGAGCCCCCATGCTGTGAGGAGAGGCTGCGGGAGCTGGGGCTGCTCGGCCTGGAGCAGAGGAGGCTCCGGGGGAGCTCCCCCATGGCCGTCAGTACCCGCAGGGAGGTGCGGAGAGGCCGGAGCCGGGCTCTGCTCAGCGGTGCCCAGGGCCAGGCCCAGAGGCCCCGGGCCCAGCCTGGAGCCCCGGCGGCTCCCCCTGCCCCTCAGGCAGCGCTGCTGGGCTGGGCGGGTGCCGGAGCCCTGGCACAGGCTGCCCCGAGAGGGGCCGGGGGCTGCTTCTGGGAGAGCTCCCCGAGCCCAGGGACGTGGGTCTGGGCACCCTGCTGGGGCAGGGGGGGACAGGGGCACCCAGGGGGGCTCCCAGCCATCCCAGGGGGTATGAAGGTGGTCAGCAGGAGCAGGAGATGCAGAAAGGACCTGGGTCCATCCCACCAGCACCGGTCCTTTCTCCTTAAGGCAAACAGCTCTGGAAAACCTTTCTGGGAGGGCTTTGGCAGTGTGAGCCTGTCCTCCGTGTCCCCCTGCCCACGGGGCGAGGCAGCAGGTGGGTGCGGATGCGCTCGCACGCTTGCTGGGGAATTGAGACCGTGGGCTTTCGCTCCACCGCATCCCCAAGCTGACAGCTTTTATTAGCCCGCTGCCTCAGCAGAGCCGGCGATAATTAAGATTTCTGCATGTCCCACTTATCTCGTAGGAAGGGAAGCAAACACCAGCCCTGCAGGCACCGGGGGCGCGGGACGCAGCCAGCGATGGGGACGCAGTGTCTCTTTGTGGGGATGTCGGAGCAAGCTGCTCTGCCCCCACACCAAAAGGTGCCCAGCACTCTGTCGCTGGAGGCTGATGAAAATAAATCTTCATCCATCAGCTCCCTCCTCTTGTGGCCCTAATGACCACGGGGACACGGGGCCAACGCAGCTTTCCTCGAGCCCTCCTGGTGACCTTGAACTCCTCTCGGTTAGTCGTATCTCGAGATACTGAAGCCTTTGAATTCTGCTCGTGTCAGTCGGTCTCGGGTGATGATTTTCATCTCTCCTTGCCTGGATCCCTGCATGGAAAGAGGTGCTGATGGGTCCCCTCCGTCGTCCTGCGCAGGAGAGCCAAGCTGGCATCCCTGGAGGCTCTGAGCACTGCACCAACATCATCGCTGTAATAATAATCATTATTGCAGTAATGATACAAGGACTGGAGAGGCTGATCACTTGATGTTAAGAAGGGGTGTTCAGGCCAGGATGGGTAATGGGAATGAAGAGAAACCCCGTTGTTCGCATTTCCTGGGCTGTGTGATGTGCTCTGGGTGGGCAGGGCACCGTAAAGGTGAACTCACCACCAACAGAAACAGACGGGATTCCTAGAGGAAGAAAACAACTTGGAGATCTTTTGCTGCTGGGTTTTATTTCCACCTTTCTTTTCTGCGCTGCTTCGCTCGTCTTCTGCCAAAAACCCGCGGTCTTTGTTATTCAAACTGTTCTTTCCAGGTAGGGCTCAATGTCCCAGAGCCAAAGGGTCCATCTGTCGGCATCTCGGTGGGGTTACGCAGAAGACAGAGGCTGACAGAGGGCTCTCAGGCTGGGGGAGAAACAGGAGGAGACAGGCAGGGAAATTGGGGTAAGGTACCAAGAAAAGAGGATTTCATTTGAAGGCAGACGTGTCTGCTGGCCAGCGCTGGCGTGGTGGCATATGGATCCAGGGATTTTCCCCCCCCCCCCAAGGAGTGTTGCACAAAACAGATGTGACATTTGTTTTTGACAACTTCAGCAGCTGAAAGAGTGGGGCTGGAAGTCTCTTTTTTTTTTTTTTTCTTTTTTTTTTCTGTTGGGGATGAGGTCAGGAAAAGAAGTTTGAAAGAAAAAACCCAAAGTAACAACACATGTGGCGGGTTAGCGAGTGACTCACTTGGTCTCACCCCTCGCTTCCCCGCTAGCTGCATTACGGCTTCGTTGTTTCTCCTGTAATCTGCAGATTTTTTGTGCATTTTTTTTTTCTTTTAAATTAAGTTCTGTTCTGACCCTAGTGCTCGGATTAGCAGCTGGTGATGAACTTGTGAGGGCAACGATATAGATGTATCCTTAATCCTTATGACATTCCGAGTATGCTCTTAATTACCTCTAATTGAGGCTGTGTATGCACAGATGGGTTGTATTTTGCTGATAAATGGGTGTAATATGAGGGATTTTTCCAACGTTGGAGTTCTCTGTAGAGCAGCCTACTGATTGTGCCTATCTCCCGTAGATGTCAGCAGTATTTTATACGCATTTTTTTGGGTCAAATTCATCCAAAATGCGGGAAATAAATTTTAGAAAAAGGAAGCTCTGTGAGAATTAAGTATCGGTGGTCAGCTCTGTCTTTTTTTGCTTTCTGTGGTCGTGAGCAAATCAAAATCACAGTTGGTGTTAGTATGACAGCACAAGCACTAAGCCTCAGCAATTCACACGCTTTTTCTTTTTTTTGTTTGTTTGTTATTTTTTGTTAATAGGGAAATTGCGTTCTTGTCAAGATCCCTAAGGTCGTGTTGAAATACTGATGTGGGCTGGGGCTGGTGCCTCTGTGTCCCGGGTGAGCAAGGCTCGTGTCGCTGCGAGGACGTTCTTTAGCATCCAAAAAGCAGCAGCTTCTTCAGGTGGACGTGTAGGATCGATGAAGGAGGGGAGAGCGTAGGGTTAGAAATCAGAGGTGGATTCATCTGCATGGCTCTGGGAGGTGACGTCAGCTCTCGTGCTTCTTTTTCATTCCACTCTTCAGCTTTTTTTTTTCCTTCCAATTAGTCTCTTTGAGACAAATTGTCCCCTGCGAGCAGATGCAGGGGTGCACCGGGGTGCTGCCAGCAGGAGGAACCAGTGCCTGGGGCTGTATCTGGCTCCATGGGGTAAGAGCCACCATTGAGAAGTTCTTGCTCCAGACCTTGCCTGCTGCTTGAGTTTAGCCCTGGTCTAGCTGGCAACAGGGAGCTGCAGTTTGTGTCCGAGGAGCTTTCTTTGCTGCTACGTGTGGGGTAAGTTGCAGTGTTGCTCCTTTACACCACTGCTGCAAAGTCACTGACTTGCACATCCTAGGACCACGCGTGAAGCCGCAAATTGCAGTGACTTTTTGAGAATGTCCATACTTACAGAAAACATACACTGAACGTTTTGGGTTTGCAACACGAAGCAGATTTGTGTCCGAGCGGTGGGCTGGGGACAGCTGCGGTGTCTCTGGGATGAGGCTCCTTTTTGGAGAGCCAAAAACCTGGCGTCGATGCAGCGCTGGTCGTTGGTTCATGAACAACCCTTGAGCATCGCCTGATCGAAACAGCAGCGTTTGGTGCAGCCCCTTACCGCAGCTCTGGTGGCAAACCTTAGTGACAGCAAAGGAGCAGTTGTTCTACCGGACAGGTTTGCATCAGGGACAACTCATACAAAGCCTGGAAACCGCTGCCCCTGCTCCCCCCCCCCAGCCGAACTAATTAGCTTGTTTTCATTGCCGTCATGCTGCACTTCATCTGTTTCTGTTTGCTTTCCTAACTGAGCAGAATATTAACATTTTTACAAGAAGTTGGTGTTTAGAAATCAGGTTTCCTGCGAAAATGCCCCAGTGTGGTCTCACCAGGAGCGCAACCCTTGCCCTTGTCCACCAGGGCTCGTGGGGCTCAGCTGCCTATTTTTAGACCGGATTACATTTTTGGCCTGTCCGTCCTGGCAAGTTTTGCTGTAAAATAAACTACTTTTACAATAAAAAGAAACACTGAATGTATTACATCAAGGGCTTAACACAAGCCAAGGATTTCAGCTAAAGCTGCAATTTTGTCCTTAATTCACCCCTCTGGGGCATCTGGTGGCTCTTGCCAAGGTCACACATCCCAGTGGGACGGCTGCCCCTACCTGCCACGTCCCTGGTCCTGAAGAACTTTTTTTGTTTTGATTTGGCTGGTGATAATGCGAGATCAGGGCCTGGAGGAGCAACCTGAGTTATCAGGACTCGGTGTTTTGGTGGGGGCAAGTTAAACTTTTAATGTCAATATTGATGGGTTTTTTGACCTGTGCATGAGGCAGATGTTGACTGCAAGCCATGGAAGCCACCAGGCTGCCGTTTGCTCTGTCTGCTGTGGAAGGAAGGGGTTTGAAAACCCAGAAAACTTGTCTGAAAGCTCGGAAACCCCTTCTCACCCCGAGCAAGTGATGCATCACTTCTAGTTTTCCAATCACCAATTTTTAAAGAGTTTACCTTTTCTCCCCCTCCTATCTATTTGCTTTGGCATCGCTCCTCATTTCAAACACGCCGAATAGCGGGGAATGAACTCGGCCCCGTGGTCACGGCCACCTTGCTGGCATCTGCTCAGGGCTCCTGGCTGTCGACGAGCTGTGGAGCTCACCCTGCTCCGCACAGGAGGCGGCGTCGAGCGGCGGCGTTGGTATCACCGAAATGACTTCAGGAGCCGCTCTCGCGTTAGCAGAAATGGCTGCATGCTGCAGAAAGAGTTTGCTTTCCTTTATTGCCGCTCTGGAAGCACAAATATTCCCCTTATTTTGGAGGAGGTGGTTTAAACGCTGAGCGCAGAGATGGGTCGTTGGGTTGGTCCAGAGCATCCCTGTCAGAGGAGGCATCCAGCCGCGCTTTCGGGCCGGCTGAATAAAACGCTTTGGTAATCTGGGCTGTGGAAGCAGTGAAAGAGTCTTGTAGGGTTTGTTTTACAGCACTTCGTCAATGCTTTAGTGCTCGTTAAAATTCCAGCTTTTGAAAAGAAATGTAAGAAATGAAGGGAACTAAGTTTAATAACTTGGTCCCTTTGCTCCCTACCCACACAACAGAATTCTTGTGTGGGGTCCCATTACTTTATTTCTCAGGCATTGTATCTTCTCAGAATGCTAAACACTTGTAAAAATTAGAAAATAAATGAAGAATTTGAAGGGTGGCAATATCCAGAATTGAATCATTGCCGTGACCGGAAAAAAAATCACTGTGAACAGCTTCAGGAAAGCAAGAGAGGCAACGTGCATGGCTGATTGCTTTCTGGAGCAGCAGTGTCCCTTGGTTTGATGTCTTGGGAGGGTTTCAGCCCTGTAGGAGACAGGTTTAGTCCCATCTGAGCAGCCTGATCAGGCTGACTGAGCTGGGCTGGGTTCTCAGGTCTTTGGCCAAACCCCTTCAATGCAGCTCAGAGGTGAAGGGTCCAGAGAAAAGCCTAAACTGGCCTCCCTGCCCTTACTGGCCTTACACAGTGCTTCATTCCTTGCCCAGCTTTCCCTCAGGCCCCCTTTAGGTTCTTTATCCGACACCTCTTGAAGCTGTGCCCTGGAAATACCAGTAGGCCGTCTGGGCGCTGAGGAGAGCAGGCCGGGAGGTGCCTCATGGAGGGAGAGGCCGAGGGAGGCTCTGGACCCCTCCAGTGGGTGGGAGGGTGCCGTGTCCCGCTGTAGATGGGTCATTTGGCAGCTCTAATTAAAGCCCGGGCCCTGTGCTTGGGGAAAAGCAGGTGTGGGGGGAGCCGGGATGTGGATACAAAGTGGGTGGCAAGGCCTCGGGAAAACCTGAGGCAGGAGGAGATGGCGCCGGGGCTGAGGATGTGTTAAAAGCTAAAAGGCAATGCTTGCAGGGAAAGGAAGGAAAACAAAAGGGATGAAATGCATGCGTGTAAACAAAGCCCTTGGAATGGCCAGGAAGCCCAAACCCGCAGGGATGCAGGGAAGAGCTCAGGCTGTGGTGCGGCGGTGCTGGTGCTGATGGTGAGGGCTTGCTTGGCCAAATGGTGACCGAGGGACACCAAAAGGAGGATAACGTGACCAGTTGTCTTCTCTTCACACCTTTTCCTTCACAAACTGCCGAAACGAGGCATAAATTCAATCGGGACAACTTGTGTTGGGTCGATTGCCTCTTCAGAGGTGGTTTGGTTGATGTTTTCTGGTGCTGCCACATTGGGACCAACCCTGCGGCTGCAGAAGCCTTGTCCTGACCCCTTCTCTCTTCATTTCCAGGTGCAAAGTAGGTCAACATGAGCGGCCTTGGGGACAGTTCAACGGACCCTGCCAACCCCGACTCGCGGAAGAGGAAAGGCTCGCCCTGCGATACGGCCCAGAGGTACGTGTGCTGCTCCAGATCCATCCCCTGCCCCGGCTACTTTGTCATTCTGACGGCGTCGTTTGGTCCCGTCTGCTTGAGCAGATGGAGCCGGGTTTCAGCCACTCGTAAACGTTCACACTTCCCACCAGAACTTCGCTTTGCTTTTATCAGTGGCTGCGGTGGAAGATGGAGCATGATGGAAATGCAGCTCCCCATCTGCTCTGCTTGTTGTTAGGTGGCAAATGATGATTAGAGGCTTGTTATCAAAGTTAATGTATTGATTTTATAAATTGAGAGCACTCGATCAAGTGGAGGAGCATCAAGAAAGCTTTCTCAGGGTAAATTTCGGGCAGATACTTCTATAAAGGGCAGTAGTGAGGGCTGCAGATCATCTCAAGCCTTCTGCCTCTTCATGCCAGATTCCTAAGAAATACCTATAGTGTAATATTCAGAAACTTTGGTGGAGATCCTTGTGCTCCGTGGTGCAATTAGGAAACAGCTTCCATGTGAAATATTTTCATTTGTCTGCTGTAGCAGACTGCTTCAAAACTCCGTTCGCTGCGGAAACGCACCCTTTGCTAATGACTGAGCCTTCACGTCCCAGCTACGTTGCCAACTGAGTTAACATTAACAAGTCCTAGATCCACACGAGTGAGAGCCAGGCTTTTGCTGGCTCTGTGAATCCTGTGCATCTTTTTTCCATTGCAATATCATCTATTAGTAAGGATGAATTTACAGCGCTGCTGCTGACTGTGCCTCTACAGCCTGTTTGCTCATCATCACAGAATATTGATGTACTGAGCAAACTCTGGGTCTATTTTCTGTCAGTTATAGCTCTACACAGTATGGTAGACAATAAGTTCAAAGGCTACAGGGTTCCAGTAGAATAAGGGAGAGAAATATTAAGTGGTTGTCTGAGGATTTCTGTTTATTGCAGTTTTTGGTCATCACATCTCTCCTCTGTAGAGTTCACACACCTCTTCACAAAGACTCTGTAGTTCATGGCTGAGCTGTGCCATTATAATAAGAAGTAATTGCAGAGCACGTTATGATAGCCCTTGAGGTATCTGCCTTATTCCTAACAAATGCTGTAGAGATCACGTGAGATATTCCCCATTTCTGGCTGAGTCACTTGAGTCGGTCCTTGTTTGAGTCAGAGCTCTGCAGCCCTCGCTGCTGGCTCCAGGCTGTTCTCGGGGCTGGTCCCCACCCTGGGACAAAGCCCTCGTGCCTCGAGTCCCCATGGCTCTGCCATGGGGAGTAAGGTGGGCTCACATCCCCATTGTGAAGGACCTGCTCTAGATACACAGGCACGCACGCCTGGTCTTGCTTTGTCTGGTCTGCCTTTGGGAAACGAGTCTCTTGTGTTTGGTTTTCACACCACTAAGCACCCTGAGAAGAGACATCAGAAAGTTTTCCAGATGTGCAGGGTGAGGAACAAACTGATCGTAGAGAAGCAGAGACTTTGGGATGAAGGATTCTCCTTCCTTGTCCAAGCACAATTCTTTACGCTCACAAAGCACCTGAAAGTCTTTGTAGAAGCTCGAAGCCATCAAGCAGCAGGCAGTAGAGCATGAGCAGGACCAAGAAGTCCTCTCCTGTGCTGCCTTTTGCTTTCTTCAGGAAAGGAGATCTCCCAACTCACTGGGCAGGGACCTCGTCCTCCCGAAGTCCCGCAGGCTGCCCAGAGTCCCTTCATAACGTGGTCTGGAGCAAAGCAAACTTCAAACCTCCTTTGTTAAAACCAGGAAGGTTTAACTGTTGCTTTTGATGATAATTCAGAGTCATAAAGAACAGCCCACTGCTGTAATATTCTCATGATGCCTTTATGTAAGGAAAATTGGCCAATTCTCCCTCCTACAATTCGAAAGTTGCCACAGCAACAGCGACATTAAGGGTTTTCATGAAATGAGCTCACCCACAACAGAGGGATATTTTTTAATTTTTTTTTTTTCCCTGCTATTTCTTTTCGGTTCGCGAGGCGAGCTAGGAATTAATTTGACCTTAACTAAAACACTCATTCAGCTCCTGCGAGGAGCATTTGCCTGCCCGTGGCTGGGTAGATCCTGAGCACTTGGCGGCGTGACTCACCGCTGGCACGCTCGCTTCCGTCCCGCATCCGCACCACTTCGCTCGGGCTTTGCAATCGTTTTGCTCGCTTTTCCTTCGCTTCTGCTGCTCCGCTCAGGGATTCTTCTGTTGGCACCTCGCCTCGCTTCTCTTTTTGGTAATATCAAAAAAAAAAAAAAAAAAAAAAAAAAAAGCAAAAGCGCTGCTGGCCTCTTTACAGCACGTTCCTGGGAGCTGGGTGGCAATGGGAGCAGCGCATTCGGTATGAGCAAGGAGGGGGCAAGGTGACACTTTTTGGGTAGACCCATCCCTTCCACATACATCCCAGTCCCTGCCAAACACGTTAGGTCCCTCGAGGACGTGTGACTGGGTACGGCTTGGTGCTTTCCGTGGTGTAAATGGGTCGCTTTGGAAAGCTCGCCTTGCTCAGCAGTGCTGCCTGTGCTGACGCCCACGTACAAGAGGCTGAGGTCGTGGTGGGGACCCATTGCTTGTGCACCAGTTGGGAATACAGCCTGCCCCGTGGCCCTGGAGCTGGCCGGACTGCCTGCGAGCCCTTGGACCCCACAGGGTTGGGAAGCAAGAGCTCCTGAGGTCACTGCAGGGGAGCTTCCAGGTGTTCCCCCATGGAAGGTCTTCACCGTGGGCTCCACAAGGCTGGTGACCGGAGCAGAAACACAGCTCGTTCCTCCATACCCTGCAGCTGGCTTTGCCTTGTGGATGATAATTCTTTTCTTTTATGGTTCTGCTGCTCCACTGGGTGCTTTGGATGCAAACCATTTCTCTTGCCTCCCTCAGCAGTTGTGCCATATGGAGGACCAAGGGGAGGAGGAGGTCAAGGTGATGTAGGAGGTGATGGGAGGCTCGCCGTCTTTAGATATTTGCACCTGAGAACAACTTCAAGCAACAGCAAAATACCCGAGTGGCAGAGCCTACCTGTTAGGCCTGGATATTGAGCTAACAAAATGGCTGGAATTAAGGAAGAATAAGGAAACTACCACGTAGGCTACCCAAGGAGCTCCTTGGAGGGGAGGGCCAGTGTTGTCTCTCTGATTCTGGACAGATGTAATCACCCAGAGTTATCAGGGGATGGTCACGGTCCTGATGCCTTGCACTTACTACGCACCCCTGTTGGCAGATAAAACAAAGCAGGCCTCTTCATGAAGCCTCCAGCTTCTAGCAGAGCTCATTTCATCCCATAACACATGTCAGAGCCCATCCGTGATGGGATCCAAATTCCCTCTGGAACTGGGCTTTTGATTCGGCTTGGGTAAGTAGCGTTTTCTGGCAATGCTCCACGTCCCCCTTGTGGGGCAGAGGGGCGTTGGAGGACCTGTCTTGTCTTCTGGAAACTCTGCTTTAGCTTGCCTGCAAAATATCGGTCTCTCTGAGGCCAGAACCATCCCGTCGTGCCACGAGTACCTCACATGGTACGTCTTGTCGGCGTAATTTTCAGGCAGTGATTTACAAGATAGCATCTTTCAGATAGTGTGTCCTGCGGAGCTTACAAGAAAGATTAGGTGGCTTATTGAAAAAAAAAAAATCAGATAAAAAGCATTGGTAGGTGGTATGGAGCTGGGGTTGGCATTTGGAGCTGTCCTCATTTCATCCCATAGTTGATACGGAGGAAGGTGCACCAGGGGAAGTATCTCAGTTTGCCTTTCCCATATGCACAGTTGGTTTCGGTGACCTTGCTGCTTTTAAACTCTGTGGCAAAGGGATATGTTACAGTGTCCAGGGTGGATTTAATGCTGGCCATGTTCTAGCAGGTGAATAATTTGTCCTCAGAATGTAGCAATAGGGATGGGAGAGTGCTGGGGCTTCTGCACTGGCTTTGGGCTAAAAAATAATGATAATTTAAAAAAAACAAACAAACTATTTTCAGTAGGCAAAAAGTTGACCTCATGAATATTTTTCATCTCGCCCTTGTCGCTGTGACATCGTTGCTGTGGTTTTCGCTTTGGTGATCTCCAGTGGATGTTGTCAGCCTTTAGGTGTCAATTTAGGATTTAACTTTGCGGCAGCTGGAGTAGTGGCTTTAGCAAAACAAGAGGCTTTGTAGACTTGTAACCAACCTTGAGGGAAAGGCAGAGTCCTGGATGTTACAGGTCTGTTTGGCTGGGACTTCCTTGGTCTTCCTTGGCCTTAATTTAGAATATTTTTCTACATATGAGACCAGACAAAGGCCTGAATGAACTCCCCAGTGTTTTGGGGATGTTTGGACTATAGCAGGGCCATGACTGTGGCCAGCACTTGTATCTTTAGGTCCTTGTCTAGCATAGGTGTGGCTGGACTGAGCAGTGGAGGGAAATCATTACCATGGCGTTTAATTTGTTTATTTTCTGTAACAGCAATGAAAAGCGGCGTCGGGAGCAGGAGAACAAATATTTAGAGGAGCTGGCGGAGCTGCTGTCTGCAAACATCGGGGACATCGACACCCTGAGTGTCAAGCCAGACAAATGCAAGATCCTGAAGAAGACGGTAGATCAGATCCAGCAGATGAAGAGGTTGGAGCAAGGTAAGGCGGCAGCCTCCTGCCCTGGCTTGTCTGAAAGCTGGGGAGCCTTCTCCCGGTGCGTTGTGGACCCTAAATTGAGCAAATAATCAAGACTTCCATTTGCAGTTTTCCTTTTCCTGCTGTTATGAATGCGTTAATATGAAAAGCGCTTTTTGCCGCCGCCGCTGAGCTCGTTGGAAGAGCCACCTTTGTGTCCAATGGTGCTACTGACTGCAAGGTGGCACCTGGCTTAGGGTTTGTGCTTCGTCCTGGTCTTATTCCGTGGATGGCAATGACCAGAAGTACTTGCTAAGCTTTCAGGATCGGGCCCATGAAGTACTTATCAGCAATGCTGCCGTTAGGGTGGACAGAAAACCCGTTTTCTAGCTGGGTAAGATGAAGGACAGCGAGGTCGACCACACGCTGCGTAAGATTTCGTGAAAACCCATTTCCCCTTGTCAGAAGTGTTTTCCTGCCAACAAAACAGATTAGAGGGGCACGAATCCACCTAGCGCCGGCGAACGCGGGCACTGCGAATGGTAAACAGAGAGGAGATGCTTGAGAAGCCGTATAAAGGTTAAAATTCACCCCGAGCGTCAACTCGCAGATTGAAATACGCAGGTCCAAAGGGCTCAAGCGACGCCCAGGAAAAGAGGTGAGGTGCGTTAAGGTGTGTGCGTATCCAGGAGCAGGATTCATCCTGGTCCTCGCAGCCTCAGCATCCCTCCCCGAGCCCATCTCCAGCCCTGCGGGGGCGGGCACGCGGAGGCGATGTCCTTTTTGCACAAGGTGAACACCGCTCGTCTCGCCTTCGTGCTCGGAGAGCATCATCAGTCAAACGGGGCCTTTGCCAAAGCTCCTGCTGCACGCCCCGAGCGTGAGACCAGATGCTAAAGTTTTCCTAAACCCTGCAGCCAGGACCTGGGTGTGCCCGTCGAGGCACTCCCACACAATTTACGCGTCGGTGTAAGGTCCTCCTGGTTCGCTCTTAATTTAGGCACCGAGTTGCACTCCTACGAGGAGGAAGAGACGCTTTGCAAAGCGTTGGGCTCACGTTGCTCGGGCTTCCCGGGAATGAATCCTTGTAGATTTCATTCACGTCGTGGCTGAGCTCCGAGAGGAGTTTGGTAGTGGGTGAGTACGCCGAGCTCCTTGCTCGCTGCCACTTCACCGTTCATTAGTTTTCTTGACATTGCACAGCAGGGCTGAACATTAACTAGGACAAGCACTACTTAAAAATACCGCTCCTTGAGCTTTGCTCTGTATTGCAGGCTTATCTAGCTCTGCACCAAATCACCGAAGAAGAGAAACTTCACCTATATTTGTTCTTTGCAATTTATTGCAGGAATGCTTTTCGTGAGGAGGTAGGAGAAATCTGGCTAAAAGTCAGGATATTTGTCCCATGGTCAAAGGCAGTTTTCTGTCCTCATGGCTGTACCGGCTGTTGGACGTGGTGTTTCCTGCCCATGCCCTTCCTCTTCCTCCTCTCTGTTTCCCAGGCACACAACTAATCAATACTTACCAGCTATCCAGGTTGAGTTTTTCTTGCTAAAGCATTGTCAACGACAAAGTGTCCTGCAGCGTGTGGCGGTGCTCCTTGCTGTGTTAGGAAACCCACCTGTGGGCGTTATTTCACACCCAGGGGGCTTTGGGGTCGCGATGACGTGCCACGGCCCTCTGCGGACATCCCAGCACGTGATGAGAATCAGCCAACAACCAGCAAAACCCACCGGCACCGGGGAGAATTGCACCCAACCTTGTAGCAGAGCAGCAGAGGGGCTTTCAATTAAAAAACAAACAAACAAAAAAACCAGGCGATGTCCCGTTATTAATTTCATTTGGAAAAGGTCTGTGTGAGACGTGGAGCCGGCCGGGCGCCCCGTGAGCAGGGAGGTGGCAGCGCTGGGGGACGGCGACGGCGGCACGGCCAGCAGCAGCTCGCACGCGTGCGCCGAGCCCGTGCTCCCATCCCCCTGCCTGCCGGGCTGCTATTTAAAGTATGAAGCAAATGCTTTTAGAAAAGATTCCTAGGTTTGGCCCCCTTCCAATGTTAGTAATGTACAGTTGGCAGAACAAGCAGTTTGCGGCTGTGGCAGCAACCTGAAATTCTTCTGCCAAGACGGCAATAAACGCAGCGGAGGAAGGGGCCAGGCAGTTAATTTTTCAGCGTTCATCTGTCCTGCTAAAGTTTCTCGGGGTTGAGGTTTTTTTTGGGGGGCGAGGAGAAGTCACCCAGGTAGCGTGGGGCTTAGCAAAGAGAACGTGGCAGCGAGCTTTCGAGGCCAGGCTGGATGGGGCTGGGGGCAGCCTGGGCTGGGGGCAGGGGTGGTGCCCATGGCAGGGGGTGGCACTGGGGGGCTCTGAGCTCCCTGCCAGCCCAAATTGCTCCAGGATTCTGGGATTCTGGGATCCTGCGGGGTGGCAGAGCCTTGGTGGGGCACAGCACCACGTCACCACTTTGTGTCCAGATTTGCAGGGTGCCGAGCACGTGGGTGCCAAGGTTATTTTCCTCCAGAGCAAGGTGCTGGTTCAAACCCTTCTGGGCAGAGACCAAATCCCTCAATTTCCACTTTTCTTAACTAATTTAAACCCTTCACGTATTTCTGGGCAAAAATAGGGCATCTTGTTGGTTACAGAAACGAGCAGGGGTACTGGAAGTGCCGCTTCGGTGCGCGGACTGCCACTTGTTGTGTTTCTTTTCTGTAAAATGGCGAAATATGTTGCTGTGTTACATACAAGCACTGTAGAGTTTGGGGTCTAGGCAGAGGTTTGGATGTGAGCAGCCGCATGAAATTTTGGTGCTACGGCTCTGTTGGAGGTGGGTGAGCAATGGGCTTTGTGGTGCTGCCGAGGAGGCTGCTGCCGTGCTTCCCAGAGCTCTTTTCCTCTCTCCAACCCCCGTTTCCTTGGTGCTTACCACCTTCAAGCACTCGCTGAGTGCCCTCCTGCCCTCCCTTTGCCCTGGTGCTGCACACAGAGGCAGCCGATGCCGTGTTCCCAGCCTTGCGCCTGGTCTGAAGGTTTCCCTTCCCAAATTCCCTCCGCTGGCCCCATACCAGCGAGGGGTCCCCAGCCCGAGCCCTAGGGACAGAGCGGGGCTGCCCCTGCCCCGAGGAGAGGCAGAGCTTTGGCACCCAGCGCCTCTGCAATGGCAGGCTCTGCAGTACGCCAGCTCTGGGAAGGTTTCTTCTTATTCCCCGGAAGAATTTCTGATGAAATGCCCAGTTTTGGCAGCATACAACCTTCGGGTTACGGAAGGGGTGACTGGCATGCGGAGGTGTGATGGAGATGGGGCATGCGAGCCCCGTGCACTGTCATAGGTGTGAAGTCTCCTCCCTTGTAGCCCCACCAACCTTGGCAGCGTCTTTTTTAATACTAAAGCCACCACATCTTTTCCCCAAAGCCCTCTGCGTCGATAAAGTCCTTAATTTCCTTCCAAAGCGGGCGCTGTAAGCGCAGCGCCTTAACAGGATAAATCAACCCCGGCACCGAGCTTTTCATTACGCCGCCTCCGGAACCCGACGAGCTGCTGAGGGCTGCCCTTGAAACACCTCGGCGTGCTCCCAGCTCGCCCCCCGCGGGCGTCCCAGGGCCTCCTTCCTGCGTCCTTCCTGCGCTCGGCTGCTCCCGCAGGGCCGCAGGATGTTCGCTCGCTGCCCGAAGCGCCGCGCGGAGCTGCCGGCGACCTGGCCGAGGAGCAGCTCCCGTCCCCGCCAGGACGCCTTGGGGGGGGCGGGGGGGGGCTGCGTGTGACTCGCTGGTCCTGCGAGGTCCAAAAACCCCAGCAGGTTTGTTCTGCTCTTGCCAGAAGAATGGATTTGTTCCCGGGGTTCGTACAACTCAGTCTGACGGAGGCACCCAAGCTGTGGCATTTCTGCGCGGTGTCGAGCTGCTTGTGGCAGCGAGGGAGCCGCAGGAGTGACCCCTGACCCACCGAGAGGCTAAATTTGTATCTGTCGGGGCACAAGGTTAGAAAATTCACATCTCTAATTGCTGCGGTCTCATCCCCTAACAACGTTACAGAGTATTGACCTGATTTCAGGACGTTTTGAAAGGGCAGAGGGTTAAGAACGAGCTTCCTTTTCTGCACGTCGCTGCGTTAGCCTGCGAAGGTGACCCTCAATTTGGAAGTCAGATTACTTTGGGCAAGGAGGGGCAGAAGGCTATTTCTCGAGCCTTTGGTTTAATGATTTTCAGGGGTTCAGGGCAACAGCGTTTCTCTCTCTTCTCAGCCTACTCAAACCCACCAGGATTTCTTCTTCTGCGCCACGGAAGCGTCCCCAACGAGGCTGTGGTGGAGGCGAATCCTCCTGACGGCTTCTGAGTAGCTTTTCCCCAAAGCGTGGCCATTTCCAAAGACACTAGGCAACACCCGACCCCAAAAGAAGACGATCCTTAATTTATGGACACCCCCCATTCGTAAGGCAACCGACTCGGGGAAGTAATTTTCCTTTTGGGTAAATACACTGGGTTAATTAAGCGAAGTATATGGAATAATTATTGACTTTGGCTGCTCCGCTGCATACGATCATTGGGCTGTCAGTGGCTTGCCTTTAATTAAGTTTCCCTGCTGTCTTGTCATATGCTGAGATTCTGAGTCTTTGGCCCTGGATTTATTTTATTATATACATGTTCAGCTTCTGGCACGGAGAGGTCCTGTGTCCTCAGGCGAACATATAGGAGCCTCTGCAGTATGAATACCGAGTTTCTTTCGGGGTTTGGAAATGCCACCATATGGCGAGCTCTGAAAAGAAAACAAAAAAAGCTTTGGTTTTGTATTTAGTGGTCAGAAAAGGATGGACTGGCGGCCTGCGAAGCGGCTTCTCCCCCAGCCCGTGATGGCAGCGGGGGGTTTGTGGGGCGGAGAGGACGAGACCCCATCCTCGGGCTCTGAGTCGAGAGCCCCTTCGTGTCCCAGCGGCGCTGCTGGCAGCCGAGTGATGTGGTAGGGTATTGAGGATCGTAACATTGCTCCCATAAAACCACAAGGCCGGTAATTGCACGCAGCCTGTGGCAGCAAGTCGCAGAGCCGGGGCCCTTGGTGAGCTTTACCCCAGAGCAGAGGAACCCGGTGTGGAGCACTTAAAGGCTTTCTACTGGGTTTTCTGCCCGGGTCTGAGTTCCCCCCGACTTCTGTGTCCGCGGTTCCGGGGGTTGTGCTCTACCTGGACTCACTTTTGATAGCTGTGAGGAAATATCCAGCCCAAGTCCGTGTTACCGAGTCTGCAAGCGGGGCTGGACGTCCCCAGTGCAGGAGCAGAAGGTGCCTTGGGGACCTTCCCCCTCCCTCGCGTCCCCCTCTCCCCAGGCAGTTCCCTGCTTTGTTTTGCCAGGACAAGGAATTAAAAATCTGAATGCATTTATTCTGTTTAGGATCCTCCTAAATTGTCTGCATGCCCTTCTGTCACCGACTCCAATTTGAATTCGTCTTTCTCCCCGTGGCTGGAATGGGAGGCAGCACTTCCAGTTTCTGATTGAGCTGCTCAGGTCCTTGGAGCACAGCACTGCTGCCTCCGTGCCGCCGAGAAAAAGCACCTCGTGCATAACGTGCTCTGTGCCTTTTTTTAGGGCTTTTAACCCAGGAGTAGGACACACTCATCCTGGGGCAGGGACGTGTCTGATTTCCTCCAGTTTTGCTCCCTGGTCTTTGTTCTTGCTAATTCCTACTGTTGAGTTCCCGGTTTTCAGCAGAGCTTTATTATTTCTCTCTAAATGTGTATTTTAGCATGTTTCATTTTGGAATTCTCTCTCATTTTGATCCTTCCCTTTCCCAGTGCTGTAACCCAGTGTCCTCTTGGAGAAGTCTAACATTTTGTCCGGGCTCCGGCAGTCTCTCTGTCAGCCTGGAAGCATCTCCTTCTCCATAAAGCTTATTTCCATCTCATGTGGTGTCTTGTAAGATCACAACGCCGATAATGTTATTTGACAAATGGGCAGAACACTGATAAAATCCGTGGGAGGGCAGGATCTGGTGCTTCTCACTCAAGCTTTTCATGGTTTCCATTTGGTTTAGGAAGATTAAAGAATCCCTGCTGGGTTATTAACTCGGTGGCTGGGGCTGAAATCTGTCAGCCCGTTGCTGGCAGCGTGCGTTTCTGGGCACTGAGGTCAGAGGCACAGCAGGATTTGGGCTGGAAGGGACCCCGGGAGGTCTCTGGTCCAACCTCCTGCTCGCAGCAGGGTCAGCTCTGGGATCAGCACAGGCTGCTCAGGGCTTTCCTGACTTGGGTTCTGGAAGCCCCCGGGGATGAAGAGTGTAGAATTGCTCCGGGCAACCTTCTCCAACACTCAGCTGGAAAAGTTTTCCTCCTATCCCATCTGAATGCTTCACTCGTACCCATTGCTTCTCCTCTTCTCACCGCTGAAGAGCCTGGCTCCATCCCCTCCGTGCCGTTGCAGGACACACATCTCCACCCACCTGATGAAGAGGTGATGTAAAAGCTGGTCGTGGTGCCCAGGGTGGCCACGTGGAAGGAGCGGGATGAAGGCAGGAGCTGGAGCCGCTCTACCGAGTGCAGGTTGCCGTCAGGAGGGACTTCGGATGTACCAAAGGCTAAGAAGAGAAGTTACGATGTGAAGTTCAAGGGCAAGGTGGTCCCGTCTGCAGAAAAGACCAGCGGTGTGAGGCTGGCAGGAGGTGCAGTGTGGCAGAAGCCAGTGCAAGAAGGTAGGAGTTAGCCAAATCGGAGGTTTTTAGGTGCTGACTCGAAACAAAGGTCCTTCGGTAGACCCAAAAAAGTCTTCCATGCAGTGGAAGAACAGCATTTGCGTAGTCAGATAGGGGATTTAAGCCCTGTTACTTGGAAAACCATGAAACTGAAGGCTGGGGAAACAGCCCGAGCTGAAAGCATCGCAGCTCTAAGGCCGGCGATCTGTCGTGCACAAAAGTTCAGCTCTAACCTTCAAGGTTTTACTGAAGAACAAAAGTTAGCAGCGGACTGGCATCTGAGGAGGAAATGTCTTCTGGAAACGGGGTAAACGAAAACCGCTCTAAGGGGTTTTACGTTAATTAAAGGATTTTTAATTAATTAATTAATTAAAACCACATTAAGGTTTGTGTCAAATCTAAAATTAGGCTGCAGTCTCTTCAGGCTACAACTGTCAGCCTGGTTCTGTAGGCTCCGCTCTAAACGCATCGACTTTATCGGCGTTACCCTGGTTCTGTTTGCGTTAAAGGAGGTCAGAAAACGGGAGCTTCGCCGTTGCCTTCGAGCGGTGTTTTGCAGACCCTGGCTTCCTCCAGCTCCGTCCCCAGGGTCAGAGAGGAGCTCCTCGGCTGGTGGTGGTGACTCTGGCTGCGTGCAGGTGCTGGGGAGAAAACCTGCCTTGTTCCCGAATGCGGTGGTTGCGTTAGCCCCGCAGGAGCTGCTTCTTCGCAAACCACTTCAGGAGACATCGTGCTACTAGAAGGAGCATCTCTCACCGCTTCCATCCCATCTCAGAGGCCAAGTTTTCACCATGTATTAGAGAAGGAAAACCAAGCAAGCCCTGGAGGCCAGATTAGACCCTGGCGGGGAGGAGGAATTCCTCCTTGGCTTCGGTAGGTGCCCACTGAAAGCCCTGACGGCTGAGGCTGATCCAAAGCAAACAGAGTGCAAACACATCCAGCCCTTTTAACCGTTACATTTCATCCTTGGGGGAATTCTTCTGTGCTAATGAAGAGGATCCCACGGCTAATTGGTGGGAGTGGTGGTGGGGATGTTGTGTTCCTGGTGCTCTCTGTCCAATTTGAGCATCGCCACCGAGCTTCCCTCCGTGCGTGATTAGAAACCACCTGCTCGTTTTCAGTGGAAATGAGTTTCTGATCATTTCTCTGCCCGCGTTGCCCTTTAATTTAGCTTCTTCTTCCTTCTGTTTGGTAATTACCACTCTTCCCTAATGTATTTGTAAGAAGTTGTCGCACTTGTTCTCTACCTTCGCTCAACTAGTCCAAACAAACCAAGCTCTCCTGGGCTCTTTGTGTCACATAGTTATGCCTTGCCTTTAATCAGCCTAGGAAGTCTTTTCTGTACTTCTTCCAATTTAGCTTCATTTATCTTGATTTAATTAGACCAGATGTCACAGTTTCTATTAGTAGATCTTACCAATAGCATGAGGTTGCTGCTGGTACCAGCCCGTGACCATTGTCATCTCCTGTCACCTCCATTGAGCCACCCCCAACCTTTCGCCCAAGCTCCTGCTCTTGGTTGCTGAGTGCGTGACCTTCAAGTAGCAGAATGTGGATGAAATTAGCACAATTTGGCAGAGCAGTCCCGTAATCTTTCTACGATTTGGCCCGCTTTCATGGTGATGGGTCAACCCACCGTTGAGTTGGTAGCTGCGTGTTTTCTCCCTGCACGCCTGACAAAACCTTGGGTGCCAGAGGAACGCCGCTGGCCACCTCTCCCTGTCCTGAGGAAACCCTTTGTTCTCAAAATTGAGGCTTGTGGAGTTCCTGGGGAGCCTGTGCCACACCTGGATGCTATCCAATGTCTTTGTGGACGTGGAAGGAGGCACAACACCCAGGGGAGTAACTACAGGAGTGCCGGGTGGATGGTGCCCGGGGAGTGGTGCTGTTCGAGGAGACCTGGAGATCCTGGGAGTGAGGACAGTCAACGTGAACCCCTGATGAGATGAAAAGTGAAGTGGGCATCTCGGGGGTGACATGACGTGGGTGACATTACGGTGGTGGGACCCCACTGGAGCTCAGGCCCGGTGTCCACGCAGGGAAAAGGGGATTGCGACGTCTGGAAGAGGCAGAGAGCCGTGAGAACGACTTGGGGCCGGAGAAGATGTCTCGCAGCTTGGAAAGCTGAAGAGCTCTGCTGAGTGTATCCGGAGGAGTGGGGACAGGCTGATGACACGGGGCGAGCACTGTCAGGAACGGAAAATGCTGGCTACCCAAGAGGTTTTTAAAGCCAGCATAACAGAATGACTCAAAGCCGAAGCCAGACAAAAACAAGTGAGGAACAGGGCCCAGATTTATAACTCGGAGGGTGAGTGCTTTGGGAAGGAGCTGCCAAGGGAAGCGGTGGATTGGGCAGCTCTTGAGGCAGGTCTAAGCCAAACAGAAGTTGAGGGCTCGTTGTGGTAGAAGTGGGTGAACTCCGATGGCTCCGCAGCGCTCAGGAAGTCAGGTTGGCCAATCTAGTGATCTCTCCTGGCCTTAAACTCCATAAATCTCCAAATTTTGAGGTCTCGTTTCCTGCGTCCTCTGAGCTGTAAACATGCACCGTGTAACTCGCAGCTCAGGCTGGGAGTTTGCTTCTACAGGCAGAAGCGACAAGCAGAAGTGATGTAATGCAGAAGTTGTTGCACGGCTCTCGATGCCGTTTTATTTATTTATTTATTTATTTATTTTTCCCCAGGGAAATGGATGTTCTTTCGTTGCTCCCCTCGTCAGCGCAGGACAGGCCTGCTCTTTTCGATGCAGCATGACTCAGGGGTGAATAAAACGGGGTATTTTTACGAGAGCAGCTAATTGCACCTCGCGCACGACACGCGAAGGGTTCCTCGGAGCCGGGTCGGGGAATTTCACGCCCTCCCCTTCTCCGCGGTTTGTTTCGATGTGAAATGTTAAATGGGTTGCATCTCTGCCTACGCTCTCCACAGACGCTTGTGAAGTCTGTCTCTCCATATCCTCTGGAATCTGTTTTATATCAGGGATTGATTTCAGATACAAACTCCCCCAGGTCAGTACTATAAAAATCGCTGCCTGTGCAGTAACGCCAGGGAGCATCCTCTGTATATGTTTATTTTATGGAGCCATACCACCTACAAAGCATGTCAATAAAATTCTCAGCCCTCTTCTGACAGTTTTAATCTAGCTGGCAGCTTAAATATAGAACGAGGGGAAGGGGAGGCTGCTAAGAATTGTGCAGACCTCTCCAAACATTGCCTTTTTTTTAACAAGTGAACATTTGGTTATTACATCCTCAAGCTTTTAAACATCTCACACTGTCAAGAACTAATAAATCCTTTAGCACCTAGCTGCAAGAAGAGGCTCTGATAGGATGTAACAGGCGCGTGGATCATGCAGAGAGTCATAAACCACCTGTAGAAATCACTCCTCCTCTTGCCTTCTGCTGTGCTGGATTAGCTTTTTCTTTTCCCCTTTTTTTTTTCCCTCTTCAATTCTGTCTCATTTTTTAGAGAGGCAGAAAATGAAAAGGAAGAAAAATCCCTTCCATTCAAGTCCTTTATCCTGGACCACGGCACCCTTCCTAGAGCCACACAAAACCCCTCCTGCTGTCCTCTAAGGCAACAGCAATGCCGTGCTGACCACGGCACGGTGCCCAGGCTGGATTTTGCCTCCTCTGAGATTGGCGTCCCCGTGCTCGGGACCCCATTTCATTGGGTTGGCGATCAGAAGGAGGTTCGGCCACCCCGTGAGCTGGCGTCCCTTTGGGTCTGGGGAGGGAAGGCGATGGAGGCATCCCATCGGAACGGCTCCTACTTTTGTAGGCTTTAATCCTCTCAGTGCTCTTGTGAGCAAAGGAAATAAAGCAAGAGGAGGTAACAGGAGGTAATGGCTTTTATTGGGCCAAGAGAGGTGGTTGGGCAAAGCAAAACTCAGAAGAATATGTGCCTTCACGTAAGAGCCGTGCGGAAGAAAGGTTGCGCGTCTCAGCAAAATGGGGAGAAATTATTCCCCAGCGAGAAGCTGCAGAGCTCCTTGTCCATATTTTGGGCTTTCTCTGAGCTGCACAATTTCATTTTGGGGTGTTTTGTGGCACTTGGAGGAAAGAGCCGGTGGCCCGGAGCCTGGCCAAGCGAACAATGCCGTTGGGAAGGTTTTAAATAATATTTGACACCTTTCGTTCTGCCGTGGCTATTTAGGAAGGCAGCTTCCCTCCCTCGTTCCAAGAAGTGCTTTCATCAATTAATTAAGCTGCCAGTCTCAGCTAACTACCTTTGAATCAAGAAGTCAGTATTACGGGGAGCGGGGCTGAGGAGGGCTGGAGCAGCAGATGGGGTTCCCCGGGCTGATACGTGCACCAGCTTTGGGGCAGCTGCTGCACCAAGATGTGCACGGACTGCTCCATACGGGAGCAGGGAACGGCTTGGGCCATCCCAAATCTTTGAAATGGTGGACACGGGGTCCTGAAAAACATGGTTGGAGGTGGCTGCAGGAGCAGGGAACGGTTTGGGCCATCCCAAGTCTTTGGGATGATGGACACGGGGTTCTTAAAAACGTGGTTGGAGGTGGCTGCAGGGTGCAGATCCCCATCCCATCGGTCTCTGTGGTGTTTTCTGGAGGACGTGCAGCAAAATGAAGGGTGGGTATGGGGTGTGCAGGCGGGCAGCGCCTTGCTTCGCCTCCGGGTGGCTTCCCACGCCACGTTGCTCCCCGCCGTGCTCGTGTCCTCCCTTCCCCGACAGCTGGAGCAACTCTTGAACCTACTGACTACACGCACACCCTACAGCCGCCCCTGGCTGTGCTTACACCACGCCACCGAGCCTTTTCCTCCACCAGATCCCCTCGGCAGAGCGAGTCGATCCCCCGACGGCTGCGGATTGACAGCTCTCCCTCGGCGCCGCGGGAGAGACAGATGGGAGTCGCGAGAGCGGAGCCGGAGGAGGAGCGGAGCCGGGGTGGGGAGCGCAGCTTTGTGAGCAGCACGGGAAGTGTCAGCTCGCCCAGCTCGGCTTTTGCATTGTCTGCACGCTTTGGCAGACGTCTCTTTGCCTGTGCAGTTAACATATTTGACGTGCCTGTGCAACTTGAGCGTGGAGCGGGTTTAGCAGTTGACACGAGCGAGTTTTTTAATATCAACTTCGCCTGGACTCGAGCGCGCGCGGTGCCAGGGCGTCAAGACACTGCGTATGGGGACGGTAGCGGAGGAGAGGCAGTCGGTCTCGTTCCTTGCAAAATTAATTAAATCGGGTCATTAAAGCACATCGCAATGTGTTTTATGCCTGCAGGAGGGGAATACAGGCTACGCCAGGGCTGAATTAAAGCTGGGGGGGACTACGCGTATTCGTTTCTCATCTTCGCAGATTTGGCTGTGCAGAGTTGACACAGTTTTTGAATGAATTAAGTTCTTCAGATTGAGATAGAAAGGGTTTTTTTTTTCCCTTTCTTCCTCCCCCCAGTAAGACAGAGATGTTCTACCTGCTTGATCTCGGAGTTGACTGTAAAAAGTCTCAGCTCCTTGTGCCTGTTAGCTCCTGTCAGCATTCAGCGCTCATTAATTTTGCATTCACTCAGCACCGTATAATTTTTCCTGGCATTGTTCAGACAACCAGCCTTTTTTTCTTTTTTTTTTTTTTTTACTTAAGACATCTCTACACCAATAATGTTTAACTCTAAAAGGTGTGGAGGCAGACAGAAATCTCCTTCTCCTTCTGCTTCAGTGGCAGCGTGCTTTGCTCTGCTCTTTTCGCCGTTAATCAAGGATTTTACCCAAAGCGGAAAAATTGACTTTTCCACGTAAACTTGGCCAAAGAAAGTGATGTTTATTGGTCGGAGCAGGAACCAGTGTCGTGGTTCTTAAGCTGAATTCCTGGTGGATTAATGGTAGGCGATGCCCTGGTGCATGGTCAGAGGTGCTCTTGTGGTTCCACCCGGAGTCCTACAAGAGGGAACCCCCTAACCCTAAACCAGGGCTGACTTCGTGCTGGAAAGGGCTACGAGCGTTCGTGCGGCGTGTTGGGGCACCTCAGCTCAGAGGATGTCAACGAGCTTTTTAATCCGCTCCGGCGGGAGCTGCAAAAGCGTGTCTGGGTCTGCACCGGGCTTCTCGGGCTGCACGACGGCAGTGTTAATGGGGATTAGCGCTGTAGGCTCGTTAAAAGCAAACGTGAACGCTGTCCAGCCTCCCTGAGGTCCTCACGTGGAGGGATGTCACGGCTTGTTGTTCACTTGAGTGTATGCATGTCGATCAGGATGCCTGCAGCACCAAGAGGTGTTCTTCGTGGTCTGGAGCAACAGCCAAATGGGTTAAAACAAGGCTGATGCTTCGTGTGCGTTGTGTGGTCCTGCCAGACCATTTATTCCTCGTCGATCCCAGTACAGCAGCACTGGAGCGTGTCCGCCAGGAGGGATGGAGCTCAGGTGAGACGTGGGAGTGCTGCGAGACATCCCCGATGTCCTGCCCAACACCGACCTGTGTCCACCATCAGATCTTCTGGTGGCAACCTGCCCTTGGTAGAGCAGCCACCAGCCTCAGCCCTCAATCCTCACCACCCCCCGTGGCTCTAGAGCTGGCTTTTCTCTGCCCAGAGGGCTTAATTTCCTTGCTCGACTGCTTGGCTGACGAGGCACATCCTCCTGGCATGTGTTTATGGCGGAATAAGGGTTCGTGATGTGTTTGAGGCACCACTTGGGGCCGTGCGGGTGAGGATGCTCTCCAGGAACATGTAGAAATGCTCAGAACGGAGGTGAGCGGGTTGGTTTTTCGGGGCCAGGATTAGGGCTAGGTGATGAAACCAGAATTTCAATTCTTGGTGCAAATAGAAGAAAAAGAGACAGAGCAAAACCTGCTCGTCTCTCCTGGACCTGGAGGAGAACTAGGGGGTAACAATACCCTAAAAAAACCGAACACCACCAAAACAGAACTCCAAAATCAGTCTTAGAACAGACAATTAATCTGGATCGGGTAGATCTCCTCTAAAAACGCCTTTTTCCCCTGCTTTACCCGTGTGGGAAGCATGAGGTGAGGAGCTCGGGTGGTGATGTCCCCATGGCAGCTGTCCCACGTCTCAGCCGGGTGTCACAGGGCTGGTGGCACGCTGCGTGTCACCACCAGGCCACTGCCACGGGGCTCTGAAGGATCCGGGCTCGTTGCTCGAAGCCAAGATCCTCTCTTCTATTTCTCGCGTTGGGATTTCCAAGCTCTGAGGCTCGCAGGTTGTATTTTCCCACAGCTTTTGAAATTCGTAGATCGGATAATTCCCTTCCTCCCGCTAGAATAAGAAGTTACACAACCTAAAAGCTGATTTCCATGCAGGGTTTTGTAGCAATCTGGTCTTTGGGGAGGTGAAGAAGAGAGGACTCGGGGCTGGGTTTTCGGCACCTGCCTCCATGCGAACGTGCTGACGCGACTCAGGTGGGTGTTGGGCAATTCCCAGCTTCAATTCTGGTTCATGGTACCTCCAAAGAAGGCATCCTTTCTTTTTTCTGAGCGTGTTGGCCCTGCAGACGAGGCAGGACAGCCGTCCTGGGCAGGGAGCTCCATCTCCCTCTTGAGGTCGGTGGGAGCCGTCGCGCAGTGGCTGCCTTTGGGAGCGTGGCGGGGCCCTGGGATCAAGCTACAAATGAAGGAAATCCCAAATTACCTTGTAGAGCAGGTGGGATGCCACTGGAAAACCTTCAACGGGGGGACAAAGGGGTTTTGTGTCCAAGCCTTGCCCAGGGCAGCACAAATCAGCCCTGTCTGTGCACGGAAATAGCAGCTCCTTCCAACGGGTGAGTCTGTAGGGTCACTGATGCTTTTGCGCGTAGCCCAAATTCTTTACCACGACGTTCCCCACCACGTTGGTCCCCAAACCTGGCCTCCATGTGGCCGCGTGCCCACACCACGAGCTCCTGACCTCGAGTCTCCTCGGGTGGCCGAGCCACCGCCACCACCAGCAGCCAGCGATGCTCGGAGGCTTTCCCCAGCATCCGTCCCTAACCCTACAGAGAGCCCTAAACATGCTTTCTTCTCCGGGCACTGTTTAAAACCACCTAAAACTCCCCTTTTTTTACAGTCTGGATCCCCTCTCATGCTGCTTTCCTTTATTAATGCCATTGTCTTTTTCTCCTCTTGCGGCTCTTTTACACCATTTATTTTCTGGAAGGTGCACTCAGCGCGCTCAGAAAACCTGCCAAGTGCTTTATTTTTATGGCAGTTTTTTTTCCTGTCGGGTTTGCTGGCCTGATGAGTCCCGTAGTAGGCACTAATTAATGGCACAGCTTTCCGTCACGCTCTCGATCCATGGATGCACCGAGCCTGCTCCGTCTGATTTTAATTAACTAAAAATCAAAGCTCCTCGTCGGGGAAATTGCAGATGTGGGTTCGCTCGCCTCGCTCCTCTTTTCGCCAAGCAGCCGGAGCAGGTCTAGGGCTGGGAGCTGCCCGGGGTCGGCAGGCACAGCCAGGCAAGTCCTCGTGCCTGGGGCTCGTTGGGGTTTTCCAGGCGTCACATCAGCTCCCCAACATCTTCCCATCCTTGTCCCGAGCTCCCAGGCCTGGCTGCGGGGACCCTGCCCCATTGTCCTCGGTGCCCACCGGGTTCCCGACCACCGCGACAGGCTCCAAGTCCTCTCGCCTTGGACGTTTGTGCTCCAAGCTATCCAGTTTTCCAGAACAAACTCTAAAACCCCAAGAATTTTTGGTTGTCCGTCCTAAGAAATGGAAAGAGGACGTTCCCATGGAAATTTGGGGTTAAAAAAGAGCCCTTGGATGGGGCAGGACGGCGCTGGGTGCCGGCGATGCCCTCGGCGCTCCGCGGGGGCTCCCTCGGGAGTGCGGCGAGCTCCTCCCGCGTCACTGCGGGATGACACATATGAAAAGCCTCCGCGCTGGGAACGGGGAAACTATTGTTCTGATTTTCTGGGTGCGTTTTGTTTTACAAGAGCACGCCGCTTCTGAACAAAAACCCTGTTTCATAGGATCAGAGAATATCCTGAGCTGGAAGGGACCCACGAGGATCAGAAGGCCCACATTCAATGTATTATTTTGTCGTACCCCTTTCCATGAAACTTCATATTGTCCTGGGGAGAGAGGGAAAAAAAGAGTTTTGGCTGAAAAATTGGAAGGAAGAGCAGAATCAGGCAGTTGTGTTCCTGTATTTTATTCTAAAAGGGCAGCTCTGGGAGGTGTCCCCAAAGCCACCTGTGGTCCTGCTGTCACGCCGGTGGCACGTCCCTGCTCCTGCAGCCCCTTGGAGCACAATCACTCTTCTGGCCACCTGTTTTTGTCATGTTTGGGGTAAAATGGGGTGGGTTAATGCTTTTTGGAGACTTCACTGTCGTGCCCTCAAGTGCCATAGCGGTGGCTCCCACCCTGCTTCTACGTATCGCATCTTCTCCCCGTTTTGTGCCAAGGCACGTGGCTGTGGGTACGGGGGCCATGAAGCAGATGGATTGTAGGATCCTGGGTGTCCCGTGTCCCCATAAATCATGGTAGAGAAAGAAACGGACCTGCCGAAGGGATGGAAGCAGCAAAGCCAACTAAGGAGGACGGGCAAACAACAAGTAACAGAGCAGAGAGGGAAAAGAGTCACCCTACTACTGCTGCCTGGCGTGAGAAAGGGTGCCCTGCTCCGAGTATGGTTAAAGTCCAGCGACTTGATTTTTTGGCTGGCAGGGGATCCACAGCTCCTACAGGCATCACTGGCACCGGTAAGTCTCTGTGGCTGTCAGAAAATCAGGGCATCGTTTTAGGAATGCATTTCAAATTGCTCGTCTCCCTTTGTGCTGAGAGAAGAAGCTGCTTTAATCACGTTCGAGGCAATTACATTCTAATCAGGGCCGTTGGTGCGCCTGACTTTTATTGTGTGCGGGGGATTTACGATGCCGGCGGATGCCAAAGCCCCCGGGGCTGAATCCCGACTGTCTCCAAGGGTAGGAGCAACAGCGGCTTTTGTAGCTCGTGCTGGTTTGTTTTCCTCTCGATCTGTCCGTCCAGCCTCAGATTTGTAATTAAATTACAAGCTCCGAGGGCCGCGGGGACCGTGACTTTGGCTGTATCGTCACGCCGGGACGCCGGCACTGCCGCAGCTGAAGCATCAAGCGAGACGTATTAAAAAAGGGGGAAAAAAAAAAAAAAAAGGAAAAATGAGAGTAATGGGTTAAGGAGCAGCACGGCGCTTCGTAGTAATGCATTCCTCGCAGCTCTCCCCACATACGGCTGCTCCAGACGATGCTGAAGAGCTGCGTTTAGGCGCGTTAACGTGAAGCGCTTCGCCGGGACGCGCTGACACTTGGGCTGAAGGAGCTGCGCATCGCCCCGACGGAGGTGAGCGGGGCTTGTGCTGATGTTTCTGCTCCGAGAACCTGGCGAGCGGCCGGGCTGCAGGCGAGGGAAAAATCTCGCACGCAAGAGACGGCGACGGCTCCGCGCTCTGCAGCTAATCCTCCCCGGTAATAGGCTTGGAGATGGCATATGAAACCGGTTTGCTAAAGGAGGAGGAGGATCCCGCAGCCCAATTAAAGGATTAGATCTGAAAGCCAGTACATTGCCTCTAAGCACACGATTTTATAAAAGAGCAGGGGAAAAAAATGCCCTTTCTCACGCCGTTTGGTGTTAAGGGATGGGTTCTGCTCGGGGCGCTGCCTCCCCGATGCCAGGGGTGAATTCCTGCCCCGGTGCCACGCGGAGCAGGATGCTGCCCACGGCTTCGGTTCCATGGGGAACCCTGCAAAGCGTTTGGGTGCCTTCCCCGTGAGCCTGCTGCTCCCCCGGGAGTTGAAACCCCAGGCAGCCGATGGGCACACGGGCAGGGATCGCGTTTGGGGAGGTTTGGATGGGGACACGTCCCAGCTGCTGCTTGAAATGGGAGAAATGGAGACCCCGGGGGATCAGGTGAGGGTCTGTGTAGGAAAATTCAGGGCTTAGGTGTTGCAGGGTTGGAGTCTGACCATCGCTGGAATATACAAAGTCTCTGTGTGCATCTGTGAGCTTGCAGGAGCAGGCAGGAGCTGTGGCATCGCAGCCCCCAGCCAGGACAGGGACCAGGCGTGGGGCTGGCTCCTTCTCATTGTTCTCGTGCCGTCCTTAACAGCATATTTTAGGATTTCTTTGCTTTCAGGTGGCGCTAGGTGCTCGTCGCATCGCTCCCTCCCGTGCTGGAGCCTGCTGTCAGCGGGACCATGCAAGCAGGGAAGACGTGGCACTTTTCCATTGATTTATTTGCTAACAGCCTCCGGGGGAGAGCTAAAGGAGTATCAGAGATCACCCGATACATCATCGGGGGAAGCTCGTGGCACGGCTCAGTCCTGCCTGAAAAGCAAACGCTTTTTGAAGCCTGCTCCCCTTAGAGCCCTTTTATGTGTCGTGCACGGGCTGAAGAGCAAAGTCGGGGAGGAGCATGCACGGAGTGAGCCTGGAGAAGGGGAAAGTCCTGGGAGGATGCGGGGGATGAAGTGTGTCAAGTGACACATCTGGAAGGCTTGCGAACGTGATTTGATGCTGAGTAATAAAACTTGCCACTCGTTAATAGGATTAGACCTCCGCGCAAATGAATCACAGCACGAATCTGCTGCTTGCAGTAAATATTACGGCGAATTAGACACTTCGCTGGTGACTCCGACGTGCTGCAAAACACTAAATGCAATTTGGCTCTCACTGAAGGACTCAGAAATGACTGAGGTGGGGATAGAGGGCAGCGAGAGGGACGGGGAGCGGAGCGTTGGGTGGCCGCGGCAGCAGCCTGGGGACGGACGCGTGGTGGCACTTGCCCCAGCTGTGGAAACCCCATGGTTTGCACCTTCGGTGTGCCCGCTGCTGCTCTCCGGGCTTTGTTCCCAAGAAACATCCCCTACCCTATGGAGATAGGCTTTTCCTCCGCCTGGTGTACTGAGGTACAGTATTTGGTTGATGGAGAAATGCGTCTGCTCACACACACACGTATTTCCAGGTCCTACAAGAGGCAAGACTTCTTTCTGCCAACAGGTCATAGCTGTCCAGAAAGGGCACAGCTTCGTTTTCAGCTTGCGAGGTTGAATTGGCACAAGTGAAAACCCAAGAAAAGCATGGGAACGATGCAAATATAAAAGAGGAGTTACCGGGGAGACATCCCAAGCTATCTCAGCTAGCCACAGAGAGTCTCTCTAATTTTTAATCATCTAATTCTTAATCATCAGCTGCATTGAAGCCTTGCACGTGAGCTTGGACCAAGGATGCTTCGGGACCGCTGGGCTTGCTTTTGCATCCTGCGTGTCCAATCCTTCCCTTTGCCAGTTCCAACCAGCACCGAAGCGCAGTGTGTCATACCCTGGATCTTGCATTTTCACCCGTGGATACCCCCGGGGCTGAGTTTGCTGAGGCTGGAAACAGAGGCACGAGTGCGTGGCGGAGCAAACGAAGCAGCCCCAAAGCTCCAGCAGTGCCGCGGCTTGTGCTCATGGGCGTTATCACATCCCACTTGGCACCCGTCTCTCGCCGCTGGATGTAGCCCACCTTCCTCGGAGCGGCTGTGCGCAGCGGCTAGCACCTTCAGGGGAGTGTGAGATAAACACCGGAGTTACTCTCCGATGTTTCGCGTCGGTTCTTACCCAAATTTCTGGGTTCTTACCCAATGTTTTGGGTCGGTTCTTACCTGACTTTTTGGGTTGGTTCTTACCTGACTTTTTGGGTTGGTTCTTACCTGATATTTTGGGTTCTTACCCAACGTTTCAGGTCAGTTCTTACCCAACTTTTCAGGTTCTTACCAAACGTTTTGGGTCAGGTCTTACCCGACTTTTTGGGTTGGTTCTTACCCAATGTTTTGGGTCCTTACCCCATGTTTCAGGTTGGTTCTTACCCAACTTTTTGGGTTCTTATCTGATGTTTTGGGTCAGTTCTTACCCGACGTTTTGGGTTGGTTCTTACCCGACATTTTGGGTTCTTACCCAAAGTTTTGGGTCGGTTCTTACCCAAATTTTGGGGTTCTTACCCAAGATTGCAGGTCGGTTCTTACCTGCATGGTTAGCAGCTCTACACCTCGGGCCATGCTGAGTTTCTTTTGGCACTGCCTGCCCCTCGGGAATCCTCCCCGCCGGTGATTTATTATTGTCTTGTCCAAAAAGTTCCAGCTCAAATACTGTAGCCCGTGGTAAACTGGATATCCCGTTTCCTTTTCAAAATGTTGTTGTTGGATTTCTCTTTCTCCAGTCTTGTGCTTAAGATGATTTTTTTCTTCCTGGCAGGGGAGAATCGTGATCTAATTAGTGCCTTTATTTTACTAGGATTAGAAATGATATTGTATCTTCCTTCAATTTTTTCCCCTTTGCATTGACGTGGAAATGCCGAAGTCTTTTGATGCACATCAGGCGTTGTCTGGGTGGCAGGAAACGTGAAGTCCAGCCGTCAATATTTTGTTTATTATTGGGAATATTGCAGTAGTAAAGTTACGGTGCTTTTGGCTGAAAACATCCCTTTTCCTTTGCTCCAGAGAAAGCAGCCGATGATGAAGTCCAGAAGTCCGACATCTCCTCCAGCAGCCAGGGAGTGATTGAGAAGGAGTCGCTGGGACCTCTCCTGCTGGAGGTAGGTGCTGAAACCGTGCCGCCCACGCTGCCAGCCTCCTGCTGCTGCCGAGCAAAGCAGCACGCACACAAGGTAAAATTCAGAGCAGGAAGGCAGAGTGGGTGCGGTGGGGATCACAGAATCACAGAGTTGTAGGGGTTGGAAGGGACCTCGAAAGATCATCGGGTCCAACCCCCCTGCTGAAGCAGGTCCCCAGAGCACGCTGCCCAGGTAGGCGTCCAGACGGGCCTTGAATATCTCCAGAGAAGGAGACCCCACAACCTCCCTGGGCAGCCTGTCCCAGCGCTCCGTCACCCTCACGGGGAAGAAGTTCTTTTGCGTGTTGGTGCGGAACTGCCTGGGCTCCATTTTGTGGCCGTTGCCCCTTGTCCTGTCCCCTCAAACCACAGAAAAGAGGTTGGCCAAATCCCTCTGTCTCCCACATATTTGTAAACATTGATAAGATCCCATTAGTAAGGATGCTCCAAGCCCAGCCGTGTCCCCGTTCTAAGCTGCAGGAAAATTAATTTCAGTCCTCTGCTTCAGCACGTCGTTCAGAAAGGGAGTCGTAACCAAGCTTGGCACAGCTTGCGAGTTCTGCTGCAAGCCAAATAAATAACTGGTGGGTGAAACACAGCATGTTCTTGGAGAAAGCAAGCCAGGCTGGGAGTCAGGATACCTGCATCCACCGGTGGTGAGCGCATTATCAAACCAATCTGGATCCCGAATGAGGCGCCAGGGAGGGAGGCATCCCCCACGTTTTTGGCCCTAGGGGCCGTGGGATGCTCTTTGCATTGCCCTTCACACGGCCAGCACAAGAGCAATGGGAGGGGTAGCTGCAGAAGCACACGTGGAGGAGCACATCCCTGCCTGCAGGAGCAGAAAATCGGTGCTGTGTGTAGCACCCCTGCCCCAGGGATGCTCTGGATCAGCGTGGCAGCCAAAGTGGCACGTTTGGGATGTGGGCAACAGAGCAATGTGGGGATCAACCTGGGACAGAGACCGCAGAAGTGCCCAGCGTCGTGGTCTGAGTGGTGATGAAGGTTGGGATTTGTCTGCAGTGCAAGGGGAGATTTGGAAGTGCTTTCCCAGACCTGCTTAATCTCTGCCCGTACCACACTGCTCTTCTTTGAACCCTGGAGTGAAGCTGTCCAAAGGGATAAAACTGCAGGAGGTGACACCGCAGCGGAGGAGCTAGCAGCTTGCTGTTCGGCTGGCACACCTCTCATCCTTCACCCACCCCTTGAATCCTGCGATGTTTTCCAGCCTCTCCAGATTTCCGTTGGGGTTCTGGTATGGGTAAGGTGTCTGCTTCGGCACTCTTGCAAACCAAAAGCACCCAAGCCATTGCAGAGATAGCCTTGGTGTCACCCTGGAGGTGAGAAAGCTTCACCTTTCCAGGTGCTTCAGTCTTGGTGCAGTTGCCTGGACGGTTCGTGGCTTGTGGAAAGCTTCATTTGCAGATGCAAATCGTGCCCATTTGTGCTGCGTTCCCAGCGGGACAGCCTCAAGGCAGAGGCTCAGAGCGGGATGTGGGACGGGCAGGATGGGTCGTATCAAGAGACTGCATCCAGCGGGGTCAGCGCCAGAGCAAACACAAACCCTGGAGAAATCAGCGCCCGTAAACCTGCAGTAAATCCCCACATTTCGTAGTGCAGCCTTGTGAAAGTTCCTTTGCCTACCTCGTCCTGAAATGAGGAATGCAGGGACCACTGATGGTGTCAGCGAGCAGAGCAAAAGCTCCTCAGAGCATCCCCAGCTCCCTGCTGGAGGGGGTGGAGGCACCCGGGAGCGAAGCAGCACATCAGTGTCGTAAACGGTGCTGAAAAACCCGAGGTCGCTGCAAACAGGAGGAAATTAATTAAATCAGCTCGTTCATCACCAAGAATTACACGCCGTGCTTGTGCGGGGTGTCGATCCGCCCTTTCTGCAGGAAGGAGCACAGAGGTGTGTTACTGTTTGGGGAGCACTGCTTTGTAAATAACCTGGCATGTACTTCTTGGTCGTAAACGCCCAGTGGGACTGCAGTTATTACCCGCACGGGCGAGGAGTGATTTTCTTTCTGACCTCCCGCGGGAGCACGAGAAGCAGTGCTGGACATGGAAGCTGCGTTCCCCTGCAAAGCCACCCTCTGCCACCGAGCCCGGGGGAAATGTGCTGTTACCCCACATCAAATCCCTTGGGTTTTTCCTTTCCAGAGCCAGCGTGTCCAGCGTTTGGCTGCAACCTTGGCTCAGGAGGGGCTGGGATGGGTGCTGGGGTGCAGGCACCGTGGCTCTGGCTTTGGGAGCAGCCGGTTTCCCGGCCTCAAGGACATGGGCAGCACGTGCCCATGAAGCATTTCAAGTTGAGAAGCCTTTGCCCCATGTCGGAGAAGTCGGTGTTATTGGTGGTGGCCGTGCCTGCCATCCCCGCAGGTGATCTCGCAGCTTTGGGAGCCGTCTAGCACCAGGAATTTGCTTTCTGTCCGGATTGACCACAAGCAGCAATTTGTGGTTTCACTGGTCCCCAGGCAGCAACTCAGCCTCTGCTGCCTAAAAACATTCCCGAAACGACTTCCAGCTCCTGGACGCCCTTGGCTGAGGCAGGGTTTGAAATCCATGGGGGTGAAAGCGCCGCCAGATTTGGGGCTGGGGCTCAGAGCTGCCACCCCGGACGGGAGGCTGGGGACACATCCAGCAGCACGCTTGGAACCAGGGGATGTGGAGCATGGTGGTGACACCGGGGCGCAGGGCTGCACGCTGCCACCTCCAAACCCTCTGGGACCCCACGGGATGTCACCTCGGAGCCCTTGCCACCAGGGCAAACCCCCCCCAAACCAGTGGCTGCTGGGGAGAGGGGTCCGTGGGGCTTTGCCATCCAGCCTGGGTCTTTTTTTGGGCACCCGAAGTGCAAAGGCTGGTTGTCTTGGCAACAGGCAACAGCTGGGAATAAGGAAAATTGCAGCCGATCTGCCAGAACCGTTTTGACAAAAAGATTTCTTTCTTCTTTATGTCTTTTTTTTTTTTTTTCCCCTTAAATACTTCCCCTTTCTTGCACTTGCTGTCTCTGCACAGCAAAAGCTGCGTTTCGGAGCGCAGCCCAGCAGCTCTCCAGCAGATTAGCTCCCTCCTGGCCAGGCAGGATGCCGGGAGGGGGCTTGCTGGGGATGGTGAAGACAGACTCGGGGACGTCGCATGTGACAAGTTTCCCATGTCCCTGGGCGGTCTGTGACAGCCTGGAGGGCACCTCCTGCTCTGGGATGTGGCCAGGTCTGGCTGCAGGATGGTGCAGGGTCAGAGCTCGCCGGTGATGGTAGGGGAGGTAGAAATTAAACTCCAGGAGGGTGCAAATCAAATCCTGCTCGTGTGAATTCATCATTTCAGCTGATTTAACGTGCCTTAAAAAGCGTAAATCAGCGCTCAGCCTTCTCAAGGGCTCCTCGCAGAAACACCGGGCTCTGCAACTCCGAGCTTACTGCAGAGCACCAGAAAGCAGGGAGCTAAAAACCTTCCCCGTGTCCTCGCTACGGTCAGCAGAAGAGCTCCCGTGCTGCGTGACTGGGGCTGGCTCACGCTTGTCCTCACCCACTCGATTGCAGGAGTTTGCCACTTGCATCCTAAATGCAGGGAAAAAAAAAAAAAAAGAAAAGAAAAAGTTATTCTGCAAGGCGCTAGGGCTCTGCACTTCTTGGGCTGTAATTAAGTACATCGGGCATATGCTTAACTTCAGCGTCTTGCCAAATCGGAGCCTTCCGGACAGCTCTGGCCCTCGGAAGAGGTTTGTTTATGGGCTGCTGGCACACGACGTGGAAGCGGAGACGTCCTCGGCGCAGCCTGCAGACCTCGGTACATGTTGAAGCAAACGCGCTGTTATTTGATCTCCGGCGAAGGACCCGCAGCGGTTAGGAACTAGCTCGTTCCCATTAGTGCCCCTCGGCTAACCACACCACAGCTCCTCGTGTTGGCTCCTCTGTACGGCCAGCTGACCGCGCGGGGTAATTGTGCTTTGAGGTCAGCCCTTCTGATGGATTCGGGTGCCGCTTGCCCCTGTCGAGGAGCTTTGCGCGCGTCTGGAAATGGGTGTGAAACAATCGCTAATTGGGGAAAAGAGGGAAAAAGCAGTTAACAAAAGTGGTCATTGTGTGCCAGATGCCGTGAAGCCAGCTTCGATGAGAATACAGGGAGGGGATGGAGTGATGCTGAGAGGCAGAGGGAGGTTGCCCACGGTCACAGAGTGACTCCACGGCACAGGACGTTGATGTTCAGTCCCTGTGTCACTGCAGGGACCCGCTGACCGCCTTTGCTTCCATTGCAGGCATTGGACGGCTTCTTCTTCGTCGTGAACCGCGAGGGCAGGATCGTCTTCGTCTCCGAGAACGTCACCAGCTACCTGGGCTACAACCAGGAGGAGCTGATGAACACCAGCGTCTACAGCATCCTGCACGTGGGGGATCACGCCGAGTTCGTCAAGAACTTGTTGCCCAAGTCCCTAGGTAAGAAAGCCTTTGAGCTGGGTTTTTCCTCCCTTCTTCTACAGGAGGTTTGTTCCATTTTTGCCTTTCAGTTCTGCAGTGGCTGGTCATGGTTTGACCTGGAAGGTGCTGAGCTCGGGCTGTTTCTCAAATTATTATTGCTGGGTTATCAGCTGGTGCTCGGAGAACGCTGCTGAAAATGCTCCTGTGCCTCCAGTGGAGCTGCCCTGGTGGTGACCAGCACTGGTAAATTGTTTTTTTGGGCACTTAAATTCAGAGATACGCCCTACCCAGGTTGTGAGCCATAAACCTTTACCTGCCGAAATACATCCTACCACTGAAATACCCTATTTATGAACAAACAGCAGTCCTGGTGGATGGCAGTCTGGAAGTAATCTTCTCTTTGTCTTTCGCTGCTAACAAAACTCGTGCGGTCGGTGCCACAGCTCGGCGATGAGGCTCCACAAAGCCACTCAGGTTGGAGCAGGGGAAGGACTGGGCTTTGTTTAGGAGTTGGTGTAAAGAGCCCAGCCTGATCCCATCGGCCGCTAGGTCGCTTGCCAAAACACGTATCGCTTAATCGGCGTTTAAGCTCGTTTTTAAAATAATGTGCTTACTCAACGGCACCGAAACTCAACTCCCAGCGCGAGCCTCTCCCCCACCAGAGCCCTCGGCAGCCTTCATGAAACACCCGGCTGCAAAAGCTTTGCCTTTGACGGGGCACTGCTAAGGCTGATAGGGCCAAAACCCAAACGAGGGGCTCGCTTCTCCCAGTTCATTTAGGGTTTTCTCCCAGCTGGAGGGGCTTTGTTCCCTGCTTGGCATGGGCTGCCCTTTGGGAAGGCTTTGCTGGATCTACGTGGTGCATAGCCTCAGAGTTTCTCTGCCTTCTGTCCTCCACAATGGGACACCGACAGCTGGAAGTGTCACCCCATGAAGGCACGCGCATGGTGTTAGAGGAGATGGAGGGAGAAGCTTTTATTCCTGGACTTGATGCAGGCGTCCTTCATCGGACTCTCAGGATGCTGTCGTGCAGCAGAGGAAGGAGCTGCAGAGTCGGCGTGCGCTCGGACGGACGGGAATGCAGTTCTGCAAGCAATGCTGAGCTGAAAGCTTCAAGAAACAGCCTGAGCTCGAAGCATCCTGCGCAGGGATTCAGGGCTGGTGCTGACCAACAAAATACAGGGGGTGTTTTGCCTACGGAGAGGGGCTTTTCTCTGCCATCCTCCTCCTCCCCGCAGCAGAAAGCACTGCACCCAGCGGCAGATGGATGACACAGGGGAGGCACGCTGAGCCGCGATACCTCCCCCAGCGACACCTTTGAAGAAATAAGCATGATTATCAAAATGAAGACGAGCCTTTTCCAAATAGCTCGACTTAAAAATAGGGCTTTTTTTTTTCTTGAAATTCACAGTTGTCTTCCTCCAGGGTAAATGCAGTGATGGTTTTAACCACCTGTATGTACGGCCGTGCGTCAGTTTGAGCCCGTGGAGCTTCAGGCTTTGTCTCTTCCCTGCGGTTACCCAGCTTGAAGGCTGGGAACAGCCGCATGTTTTCTTTCGCTCGGATGTTACAAGCCCCTTGGCTCTTCTTGCAGATCAGGTTGTACGAGAGCTTCATAATCTGCTGGTGGCTTAGATTGAATATGGATATTTGCGGAGATGTTGGAGGGGGTTAGCAACGCGAGCCTTCCAACAGGTGTCTGCTTTATGGAAAAAAAACAGGTTATGGGAAAAAATCAAAGCCGATTCAGCAGCTTTATCAAAATCCAGCGGTTTAAATTCCAGATTTTTGTCATTCCAAAACAGTCAGATAAAGTTAGCAGGATGTTTTGGTGCTGTTGCTCCCGCTGCTACCGAGGCGCGAGAGCCCATGCCAGCTCCAAAAGTGACTTTTTACTGCTGAATTATCCTCCAAAAGCACTGCTTGATAACAGAAACGTTGACCTGACTGTAACTGCACGGTCAGGAAACCTGGGACGTGCCACGGTGGTTAAAGCACTTCCGAGGAAAGCCAGGGGAAGTTTCAATTGCTGTGTGCTGCACCGCCGTGAAATCGCGGTGAAGCTCCTCGTGGGCTGGAGGCAGCAGCAGCCACTTGGACCGGCACCAGAAGGTCTCGTTGCGGTGAGAGCAGCGGGGTGACTTGCCTTTCCTTCAGCCCCAGCAATGAAGAAGGAAGTAAAGAGGAAATCCATCTCTTTGGGGATGCCCAGCTGGAAGCTGGCTTGCTGCAGGCGTCCCAGGAGCATCATTTCAGGAGGATTTCAAGCACAACGGCAGAAGTCAGGAGTCCTCCCAGGCTCTGGAAGTGTCTCAGCCAGCCGGTGCCTCAGTTTCCCTGTGTATAGGATGGAGACAACAATGTCTATCAGCAATGGCTGTGTACAGAACGATTCATTAACCTCAGTGTGATGGCTCTCACGATGACGTTCTGACCTCAGTGTGGGTTCTAGGTGCTCTTACTGCCTGTCCGGGATCATGGACCCGGTCCTCGGGTCTTTGGCAGGCTCACCAGCCATCCCATAACTGGGTATCCCTGGCTGTGGCACTGCTTCTCCTCCAGAACTGAATTCAGCAGAGCTTTTTCCTTGTCACCTGGAGAGCCCACCTGCAGACAGCAGCGGTTGGCAGGAAACCCGGCCGTGGTTAGGGGGCACCCGCCGACATCGCTCTCTGCTAATTCTGGTTCCCAGTGGGAATGGGGACTACTGCTGCCGTGCCGAGGTTTGTTGAGCAGGGAGATGCCATTCAGCTGTGCCTCAGGATCGTGATGGTTAAACATCCCCCAGGAATCGGGGGCAATGTGGGCACGGCCTGGGCTGGTGCAAACACCGATCCGCAGGAAGGATCAGAGCTCTGATCCGTGGCGCCTCGTCTTGGCAATATGTGAGTACAGATGTGACTTTTAACACGCCCTCTTCTCCTCCTTTCTCCCTCTCCTCCCCAGTAAACGGAGTTCCTTGGCCTCAAGAAGCGACGCGGCGCAACAGCCACACCTTCAGCTGCAGGATGCTGATCCGGCCGCCCGACGAGCCGGGCGCGGAGAACCAGGAGGCTCGTCAGCGCTACGAGGTGATGCAGTGCTTCACCGTGTCCCAGCCCAAGTCCTTCAAGGAGGAAGGAGAAGGTAGGGCAGAGCGTCCTTAACTTCCAGCCCTGCTCTGGGAAGGGGACAGGGAAGAGGGGATGAGCTGCTCCTCCAGAATTCTACTCGCTCACCAAAAAATGGGCAGACTGACTTCTGAAGGGGCTTTGCTGAGGGATGCAGGGTTGCACGCTGTGGGTACTAAAGATGCTCTGTGGGCTGCTTACAGCTCCCTTCCCTCTGAGCAGATGCTGTCCAGCCAACAAGGCTTCCCTGGCTCTCCAGAAGCAGCCTCTGGTCTTGCTTAAGGAAGGAGAAATGCCATTTCATTGCCAAGCAAAACTCGCCGGCTGCACAACCCGTACCTGCTGAGCTTTTTCTCAGCAGGCTGGAAAGGGGGAGGTTGGTTGAGCCCGAGGTGTCGTCGCACCCTGATTAATAGCAAGTGGAGTAGGTGCCCAAAGACACCATCCAGAGGATTCCCAGCCCCATGAGCTGCTGAGCACCGTGCTGCCGGCCTGGTTTCAGCCAAATTCCAGGTTTCAGATCCCCGCAGGGACTTGGGACGGGCAGGGTCACCCCAGCAGCAGCAGCGGGGCTGCTTCCTTCCCACTGCTGGGGCGCGGAGCAGGAGAGCAGGGGAGCTTCCCTGCAAATGCCATAACTCTCATTTCTGTGTACCAGCTATTATTTTCCAGCACATTAGCTGAATTAATCCACTGCGGTTTACACAGGAGATCATGACTGGAAGGAATAAATTATGGTATTTTATGACCAAATACTTTGCCTGAAGCCGACAGTTGCTGGCTTTTAGCGCTGACTTTTATTGTACGATACTGCCAGATCCAAAAAGCCTTTACAATTAATTTCTCCAAACACTGGGAACCTCTCTCTTCCAGCAAACTTTGCAGAGTTTAGAGAGGGCCTCCGTGCTTTGAAGGACTGCTTGGGGTAAACACTTCCAGGGCAGGACGTGGCAGTCGAGCACCGCAGCGCTATTTTAATTAAAATTTGGAGTTGTAAGGTCTGACTTGCACGTTCCTAGTCCCTTCTCCTTCTGCTTTGGCAGATTTCCAGTCATGCCTGATCTGCATCGCGAGAAGATTACCTCGGCCGGCAGCCGTCACCCCTTCCGAATCCTTCGTGACCAAGCAAGACACCACAGGTAAGGCCCGAGCGGTGCTGCTGGGGCCGCCGGAGCTCCTCCTGCCTGGCAGCGTCCTTCCCGAGCTGTCCCTCCTGCTGTCCCCACGTTGTGTCCCGAAGGATGCTCTGCTGCATCCCACCTCCTTCACCGCAACGCGCCCTAGCGCTCTCCCGAGCCTTCGGGGAGGGTGCTGAAGTCCGGGTGCTGCTGGGAAGTGCTGGATTTGGTGCTTTCCTCAGCCTGCCAAAGGAAACCTGGACTTGTGTCCCTTGGAGGGGTGTCCCCGGGTGCAGGATGTAGCCCCGGAGTGGTGCTGGCCTGCAGCTTGCATCGCCGCGGGGCTTGGAGCAATAGTGAGCTACGTACAGCTCCAACCAGCTGGCTACTGGGAGCGCTGTGAGTGGCACTGGGACCTGGAGACATCCTTCTCCCCTCCTCGCCTGGGTTTTTGTAGCACCTCCTGTGCTTTTTTGGCACCTCAGCCGATGGGATGTGTCGTAGCCGTCTCGCACACGCAGCCGCTCTCCGCTCTTTGATATCGGGGTGCGTCGAGGTTGCCGATCGATAGGAGGGAAACAGTTATCACCTTTCTGATTTCAGTTTGCTCTCAGCCAAATAGCGCTTTCTGCTTTGCTGTAGCCATTCTGGTGACCTCCTTTCTGACAGTTAATCACCGCCGTGGACTTCCCTGCAGCCTGCGAATCCTTAACGACTGCTTCCCAGCTCTCTGCTGCCTGCCCCTTGCTGGAATACCAGCCAGCTTTGCAAGGCTGCCTGATTTTGTCCCGACAAGGGAGAAAACAGAGAGCGGGCACGGCTGGGGAGACCTCCCGGCTTGGGCAGGGGGCAGGGGGTGAGGCCAGCCGCCCCCATGTGGCATTTGGGGACCTCAGCGGTGAGGGTGACTTCCCCCGGAGGTCTTGTGGATGAGGGTGAGGTGTCCGTACCGGGATTGTGCTTCCCGGGGCCACACTCCTGGCTCTGGTCCCCAGGGTAGCTCCTGCTCAGCACCGGGGGCTCAGCCTCGAGGTCAGCTCCTACAGCACGACTCTCCGCCCGCTTTCACAGCTTGTGTGCAGGCACCCGCCTGCGGACCCCTTTGCGCAGGAGCTGAGGGATGCATTCTGCAGCACTGCTGTGCTCCAGTAACGTGCCTTTTCTCTCTCCACCCAGGTAAAATCATCTCCATCGACACCAGCTCCCTGAGAGCTGCCGGCAGGACAGGCTGGGAGGATTTAGTGCGGAAGTGCATCTACGCTTTCTTCCAGCCCCAGGGCAGAGAGCCATCTTACGCCAAGCAGCTATTTCAAGAAGGTAACAGGCTCCCCTCCCCGGCTCTCTCCCTCTCGTGCTGAGCGGCGGTAGCTGCAGCGCGAGGCTGATGCATGGCCCTCGTTGCTGGATAAGTGCTTTCTGGAAAAACAAACACCGCAATAACAAGCGCCGGGTGCCAGAGGGAGAGGTGAGATGGCTGAGCAGCGCTGGAGGAGCTCTTCCAGCCGCAGAGGAGCAGAGCTGGCCCAGCAGGAGGTTCCCTCGCACCCCTCAGGAAATTACAGAAAGGAGACACATTTCCACGGGCCAGATTTGGGCGTTACGTTGAGCTAAATGTGATTTATTTTTTTTTCCTGTGCCGTATGCAAATGCCATCCCCAGTGTCTCAGTGGAAGAAGTTTACACTTCTTCACGCTCCGTCGGCAAGGATGCTCGCAAAAAGGATGTCGGGACGGCGGGAGGTAGCACAGGCAGGTTGCCTGAGCTTCTGGAGAGGTTTCATTAAGGCAGGGCTGCAGTGGAAGCATCCTGCTGCGGCTCTTGGTGCCTGGCTGGCGTTCATCCACGTGTCCGTACTGCACGCTGGACATGCAGCGATGGCCCCTCTTAAGCTCTGAACACTCGAGGATGGTGCTCGATGGGTTTAGGTGGGTGTGAAATGGTGAAAGAATAAGTGTAGCACCACGGCCTGGCCTTGGGGTTATTCTGGCCTCTCTGATTCACTTGGAAGCAGCTGGGTCTAAGGGGTTAGCAAAAATGCAGCGTATGGTTTTGGGTAGCTGTGAAGCTGCTCTTGTCCCCGTGTTGCCCCAGGCTTTGTCTTCTTCCCCCCTCCTCTTCCTGGTGCTCTGGGTGGTTCTGCTCGGGTTCCTAAGGGCCTGTCTGTCTTTTGGGCTGTCTCCCTCAGTGATGACCCGTGGCACGGCCTTCAGCCCGTCGTACCGATTCACCCTGAGCGACGGCACGGTGCTCAGCGCCCACACCAAGTGCAAGCTGTGCTACCCCTCCAGTCCCGAAATGCAGCCCTTCATCATGGGCATCCACGTCATCGACAGGTACGTTCCCGGTACCGCCGCCGCCGAGCCGCGCTCGGGCTCCGTACCAACGCCTGGGGGTGACCCAGGAATCGAAGCATCCGTTCCCTGCAGCAGCAGGAGGATCCACTCGTGGTGTTCACGGCGTTGGTCTGGAGATGTGAACCCCGTGGGGGATCCAAGCCCAAACAGCAGCACAGCAGGCAGCTCCGTTGGGTTTTGTTGATGATGGCCGTTTTGCAAAGAGGCAGCGCCGGGCGTTCAGGTAGAGCTTTACAGACATGCCTGAGATTTCTGCCTTGCCCTGGAGAACTTAGACAAAATATTTCGGGAGGGTGAGGCGCTGAAGAACTGGCTGAACAGGGTGAGGTGAGGCTGCGGACCTGGGCTGTGCAGGAGGAATGGGAGGAGGTCGGGGTGGAGGGGAAGGGTAGTGGAGCACGGAGCATAGGACCCGGAGGAGGTGATGCCTGCAGGACTGAGCCGGGAGCGGCCGTGCTCCAGCGTTGTGTCACCTTTCTGGGAGGTGGTAAAGCTGCTGCCCTCCTCCCACGCTGTTGACATGGATCCAGGGCTTGCAAGCTGCTGCTCTCCAGGCTTCAGATCTCTGCAGAACAACAACAAAAAAAAGAAACAGGGTGGCGGGGACTGCCTGAGCGATACCAAAGGTTTGAGCAAAGCCTCTTGTGACTCTTCCTTTCCTCTCCCCTTTTGTCTCCGGCAGGGATCACGGCATGCTGTCTCCCCAGGAGAACACTAACTCGGCCATGGCTCTTCCCCGGGTCAGCCCCTCGCTGAACCCCAGCATCTCCCCGGGGCAAGGCATGGCCCTGCCGCCCTCCATCCCTCCCTCCAACGGCAGCATGCTGGCCACCGCCGGCAACCAGCAGCAGCCCGGCGCCGGCCTCCACAGCAGCAACTCCAGCACCAGCCAAACGAGCTTTGGGTGTTCGCCTGGGAACCAGATAGGAGCCAACGTTGCCTTAAGCCAGGGACAAGCCGGTCCCCAGAACAGTAACCACACTTTAAACCTCAATAGCTCCCCCATGAATAGCCCGGGGATTACCCCGCCGCAGTTCATGTCTCCTAGGCACCGGGTCAGCCCGGGACTGGTACCCCGGCCCAGGGGGCCCAGCAATCCCTTCTCCCCCCCCATGCCCACCATGCACTCCCCCGTGGGCATGGCAAACAGCGGCTGCGGCGGCGGCGGGGGCAGCGGCGGCGGTGGCTCCAGGTCCTTTCCCAGCGCCCCCATAAACTCTATGCAGGGGCTAAACGAGGGCGCCAGCACGCCGGTGGGCTACTCCACGCCGCCCCCCGTGCTGCGACAGCTGGGCTCCCAGAGCTCTCCCGGCCGGCTCGGCATGCAGCCCATGAAAACGGAGTCGAAGGACAGCAAGGAGATCGCCTCCATCCTGAGCGAGATGATCCAGTCCGACGGCGGCGCGGGCGACAGCAAGCCGCTGGACTCGGGCATGCTGCACGGCGGCGAGAGGCTCCCCGAGGGGGAGAGCAAGTGCTCGCAAGCCACCAGCCATAAGCTGGTCCAGCTGCTGGCCACCACGGCGGAGCAGCAGCTTCGGCACGCGGACGCGGACACGAGCTGCAAAGATTCGCTAGCCTGCGCCGGCGCCCCCGGCACCTTGGCTGCCGGCAACCCTCCGAGCAGCACTTGTCCCTCCTCCCATAGCTCGCTGACCGAGCGGCACAAGATTTTGCATAGACTCCTTCAGGAGGGCAGCCCTTCGGACATTACCACCCTGGCCATGGAGCACGAGAAAAAGGACAACGTCCCCAACCCCGCCACCACCCCCACGGCTCAGAGCCAGCTCCCGGGCAACCCAGAAATCAAGCTGGAGCCGGACGCGCTGAAGAAGAAAGACGTCAAGGATCACCAGCTCCTGCGCTATCTGCTCGACAAGGACGAGAAGGAGCTCGCTGCCGCCCCGGCCCTCAGCCTGGACGACGTGAAGGTGAAGGTGGAGAAGACGGAGCAGATGGAGCCCTGCAACACCGCCCCGGTGCCGCTGGCCAAGCCTCCGGCCGCGGAGGAGGTCAAGCTGGAGTCCCAGGGCCAGGTGAGTCCGTGCTGGTGAGATAGATGCTCGCCGTGAGCGTCCTCACAGCTTTTAGGATTGGCGCTGCCAAAAAGTCGTGGGTTTTTTTTGGTGTTTTGCCCCATTGCGCCCCCAGGAGGGAGGTGTGGATGAGAAGTCACCTTCTCCAGCGGTGCCACCTTCTCCAGCACCGGATCCGTGCCCTGGGGTCTGGGTAACCATTTTGGCAACCCAGACCTTCAAGGCAGTGCCAAGAGAGAAGGGAAGAGGCTTCAGCGAGGTGTACAAAAAGGAGAAAGAAATGGTGCTCCTTGCTGCAGGTGGTGGGCCTGAATGGAGAGGAGGCCATGTGCGCCTTGCCAAGTGAAAGGCTTCTTAATTCTGCATCTCTGGGCACATTCAGGGCTCGCGTCCCTGGGAATTTTCAATCTGTTGCCCTCTTGTTGGCTGCGATTAGCAATTATACGGGCCTTTTAGTTATCCTAAAAGTATTATTAAATTGAATAATCCAGTGACAGATCTCTGCAATAGAGATTTGAGCGTATAAATATTCATTACATGCGGCTCTGAATAGAAGAGATTTCTTATTTTTGAAAGCCGGGGGAGATGGTAACATGGATAAGGCTGCTTAATCCTTTTTAAGCGACGAGAACGGAGAGGCTGACGTTCAGAGCGAGGCTGATAGCCTGCTCGCCGGCTGTGTCAAGTCAAACAAGGCTGCCGAGCCCGAGAGATACGGCGCGAAGAACGGAGCACGCCGCGAGCCTCGAACGGCAACCACCCAGCGAGGCTCTTAATAAGGCCAAGGGCTCGCTTCGCCGGGGAGCTGCGGTCAGCGATCCTGCAGGAAAGTGGGGATCTCCCCCACGATCTCTTCCTCTAAGGCGCTCTCCCAAGTCAAGATGTGGTATCCAGCCACTGCCATCCACTTCTGGCACGCTGCCGTCGGGTTGGGTACAGCACAGGGTTGCGCCGTGCCCGCTGCGGGGCTCCAGAAAGCAGAAAAGGGCTTGGGCTCGGAGGACTTGGAGCCTGGCCGTGTTTATAAGCCCCTCTTCTCCGCCTTTGGAAGCGAGCTCGCGTTTTTGGACCCGTTCGTGGCTTTTCCTTTCCAAGTATCTCTCCCCAGACAGCTGGAGAATGTCAGGGCTCGTACGTCGGACCGTAACGAGCGCTTCCAAAGAGTTAATAAAAGGGGCTGGAGAGGGTTTGTGGAGTCTTAAACCGCGTGTTCGAAGGAGCGAACAACCCTTAACTGCTCAGCATCTGAGCGCAGAGTTCAGCCTCCACATGGTTTCTGTTAGTTAGATGGCTTCAGCAAGGCGTGGGGAGGGGGAGCTGCCATTCCAGATAAAATCTAGCACTTGCCTGGGATTTTGGTTTTCATGTTTGCATTGAAATAGCAATTAGGAGCGACATAACGGGGGGGCACACTCCGCAGCTTGCCGCCGGCCTCCCGGCAATTCTTTCTTTTCCGGATTTATCCTACAGGAACGCCACGAGTTAGCTCGGAGCCACCTGTTCTTGGAGCGAGAGCAAGAAATGCTTGAGCAGGAAAAGACGTACTCGTTGCCAGGAGGAATTTCAAGAGTTAAAAAAAAAATACAGAAGAAAATACAAGGTTTTAGAAAGTCTCTTAGTCCTTTCGCTCGAAGGCATGAGCCGAGCTCCAGGTGGGTTTAGAGGAGATTTTCCTGCAGGTCGGCTTGCCTTCCACCTGCCCTGTGCACCTTGCCTGGGAGCACTCAGCTCCTCCACCCCACGTGCACCGAGCTGGGGCCGACCTTAGAGAGAATCCCAAACCAAAGCTTTATCTTCTTCACTTGCTTTTTGGTTTCTGAATCTTTACATTTCTCCAAAAGGAAAAAAAAAATAAAAAGTCTGATAACAGTCAGTGATGCTCATGGAAATTGGTGCCTCCTGGACCCAGGGCTTTGCAGAACATTCCAATTAGCTGAAGCTCGCGATAAAATCGTGGGATTGGAAATGAGGATCCTGACCTTGACGAATTGCTGGTGGGATCCTGCCTCGGAATCATTTCTGAGAAGACGACCTCGCTCCTTTTGCTGTGAGGCACCCCGTGCTCCTCCAGGATCACTTCCCGGGCTCACAGGGGTGAGGATGCTCAGGGATGCTCTGCTGTTTGCAGCTCGCTCCATACCAGGTCTCCCCGCCAGCCAGCACGCTGCTTTGTGCCTTTTTCCCCTCCGTGTGCCTTCTTCCCCAGCCTTTTGCTCACCCGGCTTGCTGGGGGAGTAACCTCGTGCCCAGCCTGATGCCTCATCGAGTTGAAAACTTGAGGAACTCCGCCTGAAAATGGGCTTTATCGTGCAAACCCCATTGCAAGCCCAAGCACAGCTCTGCAAACACGCCTTCCCAATCTTCTAACTGCACTGATGGCTTGGGTAGGAGACAAATTGTTTCTGCCTCTCCTGTTCCACCCTGTTTCTACGTGTAAATGGCTTTCCCTTCGCAGCTGCCAGCCTGGCTCTGGGAGGATATTCTGCATCGGAGAGCTCCGGGGTTAGGCTGTGATGGAAAGCATGTACGGGGAAAAAACCCAGCCCTGGATACCGCATTGTAAATCGAGGTGTCGATGCCTGCTGCTCGCGTTAGGCTTTTCATCACCTAAACATCATTTAATTCTCCAAATGCCACTGGAAAGAAAAAAAAAAAGTGTTTTTTTTTCTTCTGCTCAGGTACAGCCATGAGGCTGTAGAGACAGGGAACAAAACGCGCTCAAGGTCAAGGAGGAAATCTGCGACGTGGCTGGGGGTGTCGGTGGGGTCTGTGGGGTCCCAGCCCCCCGGGATCGTGGTTTTGGGGAGCATCTTGGGTTTGGGAGGGATGGAGCTGGGTGCCACAGGGCGCAGCGTCACCTGCAGCTGCTCTGGCGTGGCCTCTTGGCAAAAGGAGGCAAAAGAAGGTTATTCAGTCATTTTCCTTCGCTTGTCATGCAGGCATGTTTTAATTCTTTTCTCCGGTGGGTTTCTACCTGAGAACACTTCGGTGTTACCCCGTGATTTACCCCTGGTGATTTTTTGTGTGTGTGTGTGTGTCCTTCCTCAGAAAGGGGAGGGGAAGCAAGAGCTAAAGCAGGCAGACAGAGCTGTCTTCCGCAGTTTTCCTCGCTGCACTCGAATAAATCTGGAGACGAGTCTTCGGAGCTGGACCCGTGGAGACCGATAACCTTGAACCCGCGCTGGGGAGATGCAGCAGAGCTTCGGCACCGCCAGCCCCTGCCCGCGGAGGACCCGCCTGGCTTTTGTTTTCCATCCTTTTTCTGCAGCTGCCGTGGCAGTTGCAACCCATGCGGGCTGTTTTATGCCAGGGTTATAAAACACGACCAAGTAGGATTCGGGAAGAAAGCTCCCGTCGGTGATGTTGTGCAAGAGGACCTTGGAAAACGACTCCGTGAGCCAGGGAAGGGCGAAGGCATCCCCGGGGCCGGATCCTGGCCTCGCCACAGGCTTGCTCTGGGAAGCACGCAGGTGTTTTGCACCCCTCTGCCTTCAGGAAATCAGCTGCTATTTGTCCTGGGCACGGGCTGTCAGCCTCAGCCCCCCGTCGCAGCGGACACGGGGCCATAGCCTGGCTCCTGCCGAATTTCTCTTGTCTTCTCCCAAGGGGAGCCTCAGGTCTTCTATCAAATGCAAAGGTTTCTCCAGTGCTTTCGAGGTGCCTGTTCATTGCGCCATGTTAATGGCCAGCCTTTCTGAAGGGTGGCTCGTCAGGAAACGGCCCGTGCCCTTAGATTTTCAAATACCTGGCTCCCCTTGAGCCATTTTTCCTTTTCGCTCGTTGATCTCGGCCCCTTTAATCCCAACCTGCTGCTGAACGGCACCGCCGTTACATCCTCCGGTGCAAATCCCTTCCCCTTTCCCATTTATTCGAGTCCCCGGGCTAAACATCCACTCGGCCACTCTCGGGGATGAAGAAAGAAGGAAAAGCTGTGTGATATTTCCATATTTCACCAACCCACTGACTGTAATTGCCTGCCCGAGGCGGGCGCAGAAGTGCGGCTTCGGGCAGTGGTTCCGGAAAGTCACTTCTGCTTCTCGGACCACTTTTTATTCTCATCATTTCAGCGTAAGCATACGTGTGTTAACAAAGCAAATGAGCTCCCGTTTGAAATTGCTGCTGGTTATGTATGGCCCCTCAATACCGCGCTGCTGGAGCCATTAATAACTGTGCTAATTGCAGCGTGCGCTCCTCTGGAAGCTGCAGCCATAGATGAGGCTTGGTGGCGGGGCACGAGGGGGACGGTCCCTGTCCCCAGGGTCCGTGTCCTGTTATTTGTCTTTGGGAGGACGTGGAGTCACCCAGGGTTATCAGGACAACCCGACACCAGTCCCTGCTTTGCTTCGTTCCAGCCCGGTGCCGCCGTCCCCTTGGGTGCGGTTTTGATTTGAAAGCTTGGTGACGCCCCGTCCGTGTCATCTGGGGGCGATTCTTTCCCACAAGCGTGTCCTGGAGAGCTCGCCAAGCAATACTGGGACATCCGAGGCTCTCGATGCTTGTCATTTCTGCAAGCAAAGGGCTGGGGGAGCAGCATTTCGGAGCTGCGCGCGTGCAAAAGCAGAGCTCGGTCGTGCCGATGCATCGTGGTGGGCTCGCTCACCGACCTGTGCTCTTCTTTCCTCAGTTTGCTGCCGAGCTGGAGCAGCTGGACCAGCTCCTGCCGTCGCTGGAGAAGGCAGCCCAGCTGCCGGGCTTGTGCGGGACGGAGAGGAGCGAGAGCGGCGTGGCCGTCAAACCCGAAATGCTGGCGGCCCCCCTGCAGCCCAGCGCCGCCGCCAGAGCCCCCGCGGGACTCAACCGTAGGTGTCCACGGGGCAAACCCACAGCTCGTCCCCAAACCAGGTCCCTGGGGGGGGAGCACAGGCGAGCTGCAGGCACCCAGGGGTGCCGCCGTCCCGTATCTGGTATCAGGGGGATCTGGGTTTGCCCCCCAAAGAGCCTTGATGTGAGTAAGAGGGTAGGGATACAGCAGAGGTGTGCCTGGTCGCACGGGCCGAACGCACCCAGGTGTAGCATCAGGACCAGCACAAAGGGGTTAAAAGAAAACAAAAATCCCTGATTTTTCCCCAAACCGAGCAGTCTGACCCCCAGAAATGAGGATTTGTCTCCTGAAGGAGCCCACAAGCAAATCAGAAATTCAGGGTGTCCTGTAGGAGAAACACGTGGAGCCAGTGGCTGTGGCTCCTTGCTGTCCCCATGCCCGTGCCGGAGCTGTAACAGGCACAACCTCCTCCAGCGAATGGGAGAAGCAAGTTTTTACCAACAAGAGCACAAATTTACCCGTAAAACTGCACCCAGCAGCTTCACAGCCATCGTAGCGCTGGTGGTTGGAGCTCAGGAGCTCACGCTGCGCGCTTGCCTTGATGGGCAGCCCCGTGGCAGCGTTCACTGCCAGCCGTCCTCACCGGTCCCCTCCTGTCCCGTGCCAGTCCCTGCACCGAGTGCCAGCCCGGACCGCTCCCCTGGGGCTTTTCCCACCCCACCTCTGATTTTTCCTGGTGCGCGGCTAGAATTGTGTGTCGCATCCCCGGCATCGCTGCCCTTCGTGCTGCTGCAAGCTGCGCTGAGCCCTGAAGTGCAGCTTCTGCTAAAAAACCAGGTGCTGGGGGGTCCCAGATTCCAGCATCGGCTGCCCCAAGACCCACGGGGTGAGGCAGAGGAGGCTGGGTGCTAAAAGGGGTGAGGGTGACGGGCACAAGTGGCGCAGATCCCAGCAGCATCGGGGCACCGCGCCGTGCGGAGCGGGTCAAAACTCCAGCCCTGTCCCCCCCACCTTTCACCCATCTGGTTTATAATTATTATTTTTTTCATGCCCAGCCTATTACTGTTATTTTTTATGCCCAGTTGCTTATTTCTAACTGGAGCTGCTGCGACTGCTCCATTTTTTAGCTGGTTTTTGGGTCCCAGCCCAGCTCCACCTTCCCGGTGGGACTGCGAATCCCTCGAGTGCTGGGTGCTGTTGCGCCGAGCCCTTGGGTTGAGCTGTCTTGTTATTTTACTTATTAATTTGTTGGTTAATTTATTTTTCCTGCTTCTCCAGCTCTGAGCAGCGGGCAGGGCGTGCAGCCTGCTCGGGCCCCCTTCGAGTTCTGCGACCCTCTGGAGCCGGCTCAGCTCAGACCCGTGGCTTTCCCTGCAACCAACGGCAGCAGCCCGCGGCCCCGCGCGCCGGCCGAGCAGGGCAGGGGCACGGTGACGGGACCAAACCCCTTCCCGCCCGACACAGGTACGTGCTGCCACAGGTATCCGCTCGTCTCCGCCATCCTCAGGTCGTGCTGAGGCTTTCTGGCAGAAAAGGCAAGGCAAAATGCGACGTTAAAGCATTCGCTTGGGGAGCTTTTTTGGGCAAGGTCACCCCATCGCAAACGGGAAAGCCAAGGAGCGGCGGTGATGCTCAGCTTGTGGGTGCTGGAGAGTTGCAAGGTGGGCTTAAAAATGCCTCCGAGGTGGTGAGGTGGTGTAATTCTGTCTGCTTTTTCTTCTTGAGATGTCAAAAAATGCTATGGGATGGAGCACGGCCTTTCCCGGCGCCTGGTCCTGCGCGCCAGCCCCTCCATCCCCGACATCCCAAGGTTACAAACCCAAACCATCCACCTCGATACAGCCGCTTCAAGCAAGTGGCTCGAGTGTCCCTCTTCACTGACAGCTTTCACGAGCAAAGAGCTTTCGAGCTGTGCTTATTCTTTTCTCCCTTTTTGCATCGTTATCTCAGACAGAGGAATGACCTTGCTTTCCATACCAGGCCCGCAGAGGCAGGCAGAGGGAAAGGCTTTTCTTGCCAGAGCCTCTTGGCCAGGGTTGGGGTTGATTTCCTTGAACCCTGGAGCTCCCGCACTGCTTTTGGGGACACGGAGGAAGGTGGCAGGGTGCGGTGACAGGGTCCTGCTCCTGCCCAGCAGCTCAGCCGTGCAGGTACGAGGGCTGCAGGAGCAGCAGCCTCACCTCGCCGTGCTGAAATCGCCGTGTCGGCACCCACGGCAAAATGCCACCCACCTCGCTGTGCCCCCTTCCCGCAGCCCTGCGGGGTTTTGGGTGCTGCTCGATGCATCAAGCGGTGCTAAAGGGGACCTGGAAGAGGGACCTCGCAGAAACCCAGCGGCCCAGCTCTGCTCCTTCCACGATTGTGCAAGCCACAGCACGTGCAAGAGCGCACCGGCCCCAAATCTTTGCTTTGCTCTGTGCCTGTGCCCCCTTTTTTTTTTTTTGCAGCCAAGTTTTCCTCCCCCAACAAATCCCCTCCAGGAGAGGCAGGAGCCGTGCTCAGAGTCTGCAGCTTGCAGTTATTTAATACTATTTCTCATCAGAGGAAGCTTGCCCTTCCCTTTTTCCCCCCTCTCAAACCGCATTCCTTCCCATTTTTTTGACGCCGTCCCTTTCTTTCCTCGACGCTCCCAGCGCGCCGAGCTGCTCAGCCCTACAATTTTCCTCCCCGTCCAGCACGGTGCCCAGCACCAGCCCCGCACGGGTCCCATCCGCGACCTGGCTCTGCCTTCCCCCTGCTCGAGGCCGATGTGGGATGCCACCCAAACTTCGGGGCCACGTGCGAGCGGCCGGCGCCTGATGTTCTGCTTGGGAAAAAAAACCCTGCAGTTTTCAGCAAAAAAATCCAAAACGGGGAACTGTTGTCAGGCGAGCGGGGAAGGGTTGGAGCAACTGCACCGCGGCTGCGCCGAGCCGGCCCCGCTGGAGCTGCCGCCGCCGCTGCTTTTATCCGCCTGTTGCCGAGCAACCTTAAGGCTTTTTTTAAGACGTTTCGAGAGGTGAAGGAGCGCCGCCGTGCCGGATGGAGCTCTCCACGTTTCCATCCCGGAGAGCGAGTGTGCTCGGGGCTCTTGGTTTTGGAAATAAAGCCCCCGGCCCAGGCTCAGCCTGGGCGCCGTCATCGCCCCACGTCCCCTGCCCGGACCGGGCTGGGCTCGGGGTTTCTCTCCCATTAGTTTGGGGAAACTCTGCTGGTGCCACCTCGCTCCTGGCAGCCCCGTGATCGGAGCTATCCACGAGAAAATGGTGCATTTATTGGGAAAAGGATCAGCTCAGCTCAGCTTTGTCAGGAGAAGGAAGGTTTTCAACTTTGGTAACCACCTTTTCAGCATTTTCCCTACAAACTCGGGGCCTTTGGCATAGGGTTGGCCACCTGTGGCATATTCCAGAACTGGATTTATTCCCCCGTTCCCATCTGCGTGGAGCTCTGCGGCCAGCTGAGCCAAGACGCCGTTTGATCTTCAGTCCCAATTCCTATTTCGATTGGGATGATGTCAGGTCTCCAGCTGCATAAATCTCCCTGTCCCGGGCTCGGGCTCCAAGTTCTGCTGAACTTCATCTAATTGCGTTGGCTCCTTGCCCTGCACAAATTAACTTTCCTCCAAAATAGAGTCAGAAGATGCCGGTGGGTGTAGGGCTGCTTCACCTAAAATCCCCGACGGTCACCACCGGCCTTCAGGGATGAACCCTTTGACTTGACTAGATCTTGAAAACCTTGAAAACCTTTCTCTTGAAAAGAGAAACTTGGATGGGGTGAGCATTTCCAGAGCGTGGGTACGTGCTGGGTAGGGCCTTACGGGTCTGGTGCGTGCCCAGCAGCTGCGTGGGTGCTCACCCCGAAGCTCTCAGCAGTGACCATCACAAATCCGCGGCTGGCAGCCGTAGGAGCTCCCCCAGGTGACTCCTGGCCCAAGGGACGATGCTCTGGGGACTTGTCACGCGTTGCACAAGCTGTGTGACTTGGTGTCTCTGCTTCCTGATAGCTCCTGTCACACCTTTTGAATCCCCAAGCCCTCTTTTCTCCTCACTTTTTTCCGTGCCAGTGAAACGATAAAGCCCCCGGGTCGTCCCTGACCCGTCGCAGTGCAATCAGCAGATGTGAGCTGCATCATTAACGGGGGCGGTTTCGTAGTCCCAAAGCTGGGTTTGGGGTGCTGGGGTGGGACGGGGTGCTCGGCAGCGTGGTGCTCAGTCTCTGCAGGACCGCGTGCTCCCGCATGGATCCAGCACCGTTCCTGCTGGGGCTGCTCTGCGTTCGTGCCCTGGGATCGGGACTGAAACAGGCAAGGTGAAAGATTCCCTCTTGGTTTCCACCCCTCTGCCTGTGAGGGTGCCCAGGTGCCTCTGGGTACGAGCCTGAGCTCTGTTTCTTGAAAAATTACGGCTACCAGAGGGTTTAGCTGCGGACATCACAGCGTGATGGGCACGGGGACGGCACCTCGCCAGCATTTTCGCCCCATCCCCAGCAGGTCCGAGCACGGATGGCATCTCTCTGCTCATCCTCCAGCCGTGCCCGAGCCCTCCCCAGCACCCTAACCCCTCTCTTCCCCTGCTTCTCCCCCCAGGAATGTCTGAGCTGGAGATGGGGGTGCCGGATCACCAGTTCGGACAGCCGGGCATGGGGGAGCAGCTCCCGTGGACGGATAGCAGCATGGCACCCATGAATCGAGGCGCGCTGAGTAAACCCGATGAGTAAGTACCGCGCCTCGGGCGGCTTCCTGAGCTCTGGCAGGACACCGGGATGCTCTGGCGATAGCTGGGATAAATAAATGGGGTGTGCCCTAGCTTCACTAAGGGTCTGGAAACCCAGCAAGCTCAGGCTGGGAGGTGCTGGGGCCGGGGAGGTGCAGGGGCTGCTGTTTCTTTAGGGATACCCATGTCTGCAGACACGGACGGTGAGATACCCACGCTGTCTGGACCCATATAATCCCATATATCCATGCTGCGCATCCCCACTGGCCGATATTTGGGTTAGCATTCTCCAGCAGCCTCCCGTGCTGGGGTCAGCGGTGGCACCTGGAGAGCCACGGGGCGGTTCTGTGGTTTCACCTGGCCGCAGCTCTTCGCATTCCCCCGTGCTTGGCTTCAGCTGAAATAATTACAGGGGTCCAACAACCCCCTGAGGACCCCTGGCCGCCTTTTGGGGTCATCACCTGCCTGATGTGCAACCTCACTCCTTGGTAGAAATGGATGCAGGAGACTGCAGGTCGGTTATTTGGGGACGGGAGGCCAGGAGGGTGCTGCAGGTCAGTTATTTGGGGACGGGAGGCCAGGAGGGTGCTGCAGGTCGGTTATTTGGGGACAAGAGGCCAGGAGGGTGCTGCAGGTCGGTTATTTGGGGACAAGAGGCCAGGAGGGTGGGGAGCCCCGCTGATGGAGCTCCGTGCTTGCTGCCCTGCCACGCAGGGGGCACCTCGAGGTGCTCTCCAAGCCGCCAGCACTGGCAGCAGCATTGCAGGTGGTGTCTGGACAGAAGGCGAGTCCTTCCCCTGGCCCAGGGGTCCTGAACCTGCCGGGTGAGGAGCTCGGCGAGGATCCTCTTGCAGCTCCCGCTGCCCAAATCCGTCCGTGGTTTGTGGAGAGGCGAAACTCCCTCTGCTAATGGAGCAGATGAGCGCTGTGCTCCAGCCGTGAAGAGGATGTGTGTAAGAGCCGCGTTTGAGCAAGGCAGGAGCCAAAGATCTTCTTCTAGGGGCTAAGTTTGGATTAATTTCTAAAACCTCATCATTCGGCCCGAGGAGAGAGTCGCCTAAGTGGGCTCTGCTGCTGCACTCGGAGTTCTGCTCGAGCAAGTCAGCTTCTCGTTGCTGGAATGAGACGGGAGATAAAACAAATCCCCGTTTAATTGAGGAGCAGCGTTTCCATCAGCCCGAGCCCTTGCTGCGAGGAAGTAACTCCCGTTATAAACCCTGGTGCTGCCATCACTTCGTCGCTGGCACGAGATCCATGGGGCAGATCTGACGAAGGGCAGAGCAGTTAGGGAAATCAATCTTGGTTTTAAGCTACGAACGCTCCCTAAAATGCTGCTCTCCTTGCTTTATCGGGGAAAAATGCCCTTCCCTTACTCAGCAGCCTCGCGCTCCAAGCACTGAGTCAGGCAGCCGTGCTGGAGTCATTTTTTTTCTCCCCAGCCAGCACAGCTGCGAGGAAGGGAGCTGGATTTTCTCCTGGCTCATGCAGCGGCAGGATTACGAACTGAGTCAAAGAGCAGGGCCCGGACTGGTGTGAAGGGCTTGGGACGTGCGCGGTAAGGTCACACCTCTGGCAAGGTCCCTGGGTGTGCAGAGTGGTTTGAATGGTACCAAAAGCCTGGCTAGTGTTCTGCAGGTCACTGTTTGCTTTTCTCAGCCTTGTTGGGGTAGAAAGCAAGCAAGGAGTTGCTTGCAGGGCTGGCTGATGCCCGGTGGGGCTTTCCGTGGCTCCGTCAGGTCTGGGCTGAAAAGCCCCCAGCAGCAAAGCCAGGCTCCCCCCTGCGTGACGGGAGCCACCAGCAAAGCCAGGACACGAACTGGAACCACGAGGACGAGAGGTAGAGAGGGCTGCTTGTGGTGGTGAGCCTCCGTCCCTCCCCGAATTACGTCTCCAGGGGACTCGGCTGCGACCCGCACGCTTCCATCTAGCGGCGTAAACTGCAAGAACCCAGCTTGGGCTCGAGCTGAGAGCAGAGGCGCTGCCAAGGAAAAGCCTCCCGGCTGCGTTTTGCACTACCGACGCGCACAAGCGGCGTTGCGCTAATAAATACTCGCTAACGAACTTCACTTGGGCTCCAGCCGGGAGGTGCCCGCGGTCCAAGCAGCTGCTGGGTCCCTGGAGGAGACCCCGGCCAGATCCAGCAGATCTTGCAGGGCTGGGGAATGAGTTCAAGCCATGACAAAGCTGCCACACGTGCGTGTGCGTGTCCCAGGCTGCCAGCGCTCTGCTGGCCTCCTCGTTTTCTCTTCAAGTGGCCCCGTTAGGGCTCAAGCGGTGAAAATTGGCTCCCTTAAGGGCGCTACCAGCAGAGCTTTCGCCCTGGTGGGGGGTTGTGGAGGTTTTCCAGCTGCGAGGTCCATCTCAGCTGGGGGCCTGGTTCAGCAAGCTGGTGGTGCCCACATCTCCTGCCTGGCCACGGGGAGCCTCCTCTCCAAGCTCTCCCGTTCCCCACATCCTCCGGGGTCTTCGCTTCTTGATCAGGCGGGACAACGACATCCCCTCTTCTGTGCTCGTGTCGCCGGTGGAAGCGGGGCACTTTCACCATGGAGCGGGTCCAAGGCGCCTTGCACCACGTCCGGGTCGCTGCAGGCTGCTCTCACGCACTCCTCTAATCCCCCCGAGCTCAAGGATGCCACCGGGGGCGCGAGGCGGTGGCCTCGCCGCTGCCATCCCATGCCAGCTGAGATGCCCGAGGTGGCCGGGGCATGTGCGGCAGGCGGGAGACCTTTTGGTGCAGCGTTCGTGTCGGGGAGGGTTTTTGTTTGTTTGTTTGTTTTTGTTTTTTTTTTTGTTTTTTTGGTTTTTTTCTGGGACCTCAGGCAGCGTTTGCTGAGCAGCCGAATTCCTCCCACGCGGCGGCACGGGCCTGAGCTGAGTTGGGCACCCCACGCTGCACACCCAACGTGTGCTAAATCAGGGTTTTCACCCCGAAAAAAAGCCAGGACGGTTGTGGTGGATAAAAAACACAAAACAAATAGGACTTTGGGCACCTGCCCGGGGGTCGCCTGAAGCCCACCGAGCCTGGTGCTGGAGAAGAAGAGGGGTGGGGAGGGCACTGCCGTGGTTTGGGTTGCACAGCGGGACTCGTTGGAGCTTTATTCGCTCCCTACAGGTTGTGTTGTCCCGGGATCTCTTTATAAACCATCTGCCATCCGTGTGCAGCTCCGGCGACACGTTGCCAACCTGAATTTATCCCCTCGCTGCCTGTTAACCTGGAGGAGAAGTTTGTCCTCCCCTTTCTCTGCAATAGCGAGGCGTTTGGGCACCGAGCTCCGTTCTTTGGCCTCGGGGCTTCGGGTCTTGGTTTGACACGGAGCAGCCACCAGCAGGGACCTCGGCTGCAGGGCAGGCAGCCCCGCTTTTCACCTCGGCCTCCCTGCTTCCCTCTCTGCCCCTGCTCTGCGATGTAAGAAATCCCAGCACCGAGTGTTTCTTCTTTCCCCGGCTTAAACTGCGTGTGTTGGCTGCAGCGCTCTTGGTCAGATTGGCTCCAGTTACTTACTGTACATCTGGTCCTCATCTGGAGCTAAAAGGATAAACATGTCTGCTGCCTGGGAACCGCTGGCATGTTCGAGCTCTCTCCTTTGTGCCTCTCTGCGAGCGTGATGTGCCACGGCTCCCCTCCTTGTGTCAGACCCGGCAAATCCGATTGACTCCGATTAGTCACGTCACTGGAATGTCTCTCCTTACATATTAATCTTATTCCCAAAGAATATCGAGCGAGCTTGTCAGAAGTGTTATTTTATTTTTATTTTTTTGCAGCTGAAAGGTTCCCTTTGCCTTCAGCTGCTTCGCTTCCAGCTGTCCCAGCGCCTCCCCGGCCTCCCCGCTTTCGTGCCTGCACAAGTTTTGCCCTGCCCAAAAGCTCCCGCGGAGCAAAAGCGCAAAGTTTCGCTCCCGAACCCAACCGAAGCCCGCTCCTGGCTTCGTTCCTCGGAGGATTTGGTCCTGGCAAGCAGCTCGTGGTGCTGCGCGGGGTGGGAAGCCGGCGGCGCCCGGCGGAGCGAACCCCGCGCCTTGGGGGCTCGGCGCCGCTCGGCTTTGGCAGGGCTCGGCCCCTGTCGCCTCTTGGCAAACGTTCACGTGTCCCCTTCGGCTTCTTGTCCCCGCAGCCCCTGCATCACCTCGCAGCTGGACGAGCTCCTGTGTCCTCCCACCACGCCGGAGGGCCGCAACGACGAGAAAGCCCTGCTCGAGCAGCTCGTGTCCTTCCTGAGCGGCAAAGACGAGACGGAGCTGGCCGAGCTGGACCGAGCCCTTGGCATCGACAAACTGGTGCAGGTAGAGAGGGAGAAGGGCTCGGGGCTGGGCGGAGGGGGCGGAGGGGGCCGGATGCCGAGGGCTGACACGAGCGTGAAGGAGGATTTCCAGCATCTGCCAACGGGAGGCCAGATGTGAGCGGGAACGTCGGATTCGGAGAGGATACCCGATACGGTGCCATTCCGCTGGAAACGTTGGAAAGCAGCCCCGTGAAATCCAATAGCCCGCTCTCGGCTTTTTATTTTATTTTATTTTTTTTAAAAAAACTCAGCCCTCCCCCGTGAGAAAAGCCAGCCTGAACGTTGCCGGCCCCGCGCGGCTCATGTGTCGGGGCGTGGGGGAGAGCTGGCGGGCCGTCCCGCTTCCCCGCCGCGCTCGGGGGGATTCAGAGCGCGGAGGAGCCTTCCAGCTGGAGTCCCACGGGCAGAGAGATTCCTTCAGCCTTAATTGTGCTGCCTAATAATATATCTAAATGGCCTGGCTGGTATGAAACCCTGCGGCCCTCGCTGCCGAGATTGGCTTACGCTGCAGCTGCCCCTCCGCCTCGAATTTAGCCGCAGAGCCAGATGCCAGTTTCGCTGCGGCGTCGCCGTCGTCGTGTCTGGATGGTGCCGTGGCCCCCGGCAGCAGGCGTTGGCGTGTGCGGAGGCGTCTGAAGGAGCTGGGTTTCCGTGGATAACGGGGCACGGCGCCGGGGGAAGCCTGCCCGTAGGAAGAACAGCAAGGGGAGGTGGAAGATGAGACGGACGGCTCGGGGTTTTTCGTAGAGCGGGTTCTTTTTCCGCGCCCCATCGTGCTCACACGCACGCTTTTTCCAAAACAAGGAACCCAACCTGTCAGTAACGGCAGCGCCCTGAAAAAGAAAGCTCTGCCGGCAGAGCCCTCCTGGTGCTCTGGGCCTCATCCTCCGCTGCCGAAGCCCAGGGACATCCCAGGAGGTGGCACGTCCCCTTTTCACGAGGGACCAGGGGGACCCAGCAATGATTCCCGAGCCAAGCATTTGCCTTCCGAAACCAGGTCTCTTCTCACACCCTGCATCCAAAATCAACAACTGCCTTTTTTTTTTTTTTTTTCCCTACAAGTGCTCTTGGGGGTAGGGAGTTCGGCCCCTCTGCTCCTACCAGAGCTCTTGCCAAAGCTGGGTGTTTGCACAAGGACTTCGCAGACGCTGGATCTGAGATGTCCCCGACCATCTCCCGGCCGTCCCCGCACCCACCCGGCCGAGGAGCACCTGGCTGGGAGGATTGTCTCATGTTTGGAACCGGCCCCGGCTCTGCTGCCGTCCCCGGATCATTTCATTAATGCGAACCTTGGGCTTTTTTCCACGGCTTCAGATGAACCTCCGAAATATTTGAAATAGCTCCGTGAAAGATTTCCTTGCGGTACATGTTTAGAGAAGCGGCGGCGTCAGCATGCAGGAAGAAAGCGTGCTGATAGCTCCCCTCCAGGAGATGTTGTTGGCAGGGAAAAGTTCAAATCCCCATGGGGACGGCTCGGGGCTTTACTCCGGCTTCAATTTTTTTGCTTTTTAGGCCCAAATATTTCAGCCCCCCGCCAGCACTGGCTCTGAGGGCCAAGCACAGCTGCCTCGAGCCGCGGGCTGGGCTCCAGCAGAGCGGTGCTGGCACCCGCAGGCAGGCACACGGTGGCCTTGGGGGCACCTTGAGCCCTCCCAAAAAGTCTTTTCTGGGGTCTCTGCTCCAAAGCAAGACAAATAAAATCCTTCCCATCCCTCTGAGGTTTGCAGAGCCCTGGGGAGCGGGCGTTTAGCCCCCGGGGGCTAGCGCTAGCCCTGCAGCAGCCTGCCCTGGCAGAGCAGCATCTTTCAGGGCGCTCGGCTGGGGCCGTCCCCCACACCCGGCCGAGGGCTGGGGTTGCAACGCCCCGCACCACAGCGATTTCTTTCAAATTAAGTGATTTACCGAGACAAAGCCACGAGTGCAGAGCTTCGAGGGGCACAGCTCGCACAGCGTCGGGCGGCGCGGCGAGCGTCCGTCCCCCCGCCACCGTTCCGGGCTCAAACTCCGCCGAGCTCGACCGTAAAGCTTTCTTTTTTTTTTTCCCCTCTTTTTCCTCCCCCAGGGCGGCGGGCTGGAAGCCCTGACGGAACGTTTCCAACCCCAGCAAGCCACCCCGCAGCTCCTGATGGAGCAGAAGCCCGGCATGTACCCCCAGCCTTACTCCTCCGCCTCGCCCACCGCCAACCTCCCCGCCGCCTTCCCCGGCATGGTCCGCCAGAAGCCGTCCTTCGGCCCCGTGCCGGTGCAGGTGCCGCCGCCGCGCGGCGCCTTCCCCACCGCCATGGCCATGCAGCCCCGGCAGACGCTCAACCGGCCCCCCACGGCCCCCAACCAGCTGCGGCTTCAGCTGCAGCAGCGGCTGCAGGGACAGCAGCAGGTAAAAGCCTCCCTTGGTGGCCAGGAGGGGATTTAGGGAGGCGGAAGGGTGGGCGGCTCCCGAGGGAAAACGTTGCCGTGACAGCCGCGTTTTTGGCAGCTCTGCCTGACCCCGTCCTTTTCTCTTTCCTCCCCCTCCAGCTGATCCACCAGAACCGGCAGGCAATCCTCAACCAGTTCGCAGCCAGCTCGCCGGTGGGCATCAACATGCGGGCGGGCATGCAGCAGCAGATGACACCCCAGGTAAGGGGGACACGAGGGACGCGGCGCGGTGACACGGGCCCCGTGAGCGCAGGGTGACCCGATCCCCTCGGCTCGCTCGCTGCGGACAGAAAAAACCGCCCAGCGTGCCGAGAGGTGGCTGCCCACCAGCTGCTGTGGTTTATTTTTTTTATTATTTTCTTCCACCCCCTCCACCTTGTTGGCATGTGCCAACGCGGTTAATTGAGAAGGATCTCAGAAATGGACGGCGTCCTTTAAATACCAGGGTCTCCAGTGAATCTTCTGCATGGTCCTGCAAACCCCCGGGCCCTAAAGTTCTCGTTTCACTTGGAACGAAGCGGATGAAACATCTGCTCGCCACAAGGAGGCCTTGGGGAGCGTAGCTGAGTTTGGGTGACTTTATTCCACCTCTCCGAGAAGCCTTGGAATTTCCGTGGGGAATATTAAGACGTGGGGACCCGGCAGTTCCCATCGCAGCTCCCTTTTCAGCTGCCGATGGCTTTGTCAAGCTCTCGCCGGCTGCGAAGGTGCTGGATGCGAGCACATCGGGCTCGGCCCTGTGGGAAAAAAAGCCCAGCACGAGGGAAGTCTCCGGGGAGGGTTTTGGGAGCAGCCGAGAGATGGAGGTCGGAGATCCTGAGCTTGGGCACGCGAGCGGCCCTCGCTGGGAGCCCGGGAAGAGGGTTTTAGGCACAAGAAGGGGGTTTTGCTGCATCCCTCCAATAAAAAGGAACAAAATGATAACGGGGCGACTGTGTGAGCTTTCCTGGGCAGCTGGGGGACACAGCCTGGATGGAGTCTGCTCCGTTGATGTCCCCACTCTGCCCTGCCTCTGATCTGTGCCAACCAGCAGGTTTACAGCGCTTTACCCCTGCCCCTTGGGGCTGCTCCTCTCTTGATTTTTCCAGCTTCCCCTCGCACGATGAGGACGGACGCCCCAAACCGAGGGGGAAGGGGAGGGCCGGGGGTTTCTTGTGCCCGGGACTTTGATCCGTTTGGAGGGGAGTGGGGGGCTGATTTGGGCGTCTTCCTTCCCCCCGCAGCCTCCCCTCAACGCCCAGATGCTGGCCCAGCGCCAGCGCGAGCTCTACAGCCAGCAGCACCGGCAGCGGCAGCTCATGCAGCAGCGAGCCCTCCTGATGAGACAGCAGAGCTTCGGCAACAACCTCCCGCCCTCGGCCGGCCTCCCGGTGCAGATGGGGGCAGCCCGGCTTCCCCAAGCCCCCCCGCAGCAGTTCCCTTACCCCCCCAACTACGGTACGAGCCCCGGGAACCCCCCCACCTCCACCAGCCCCTTCTCGCAGCTGGCGTCCAGCCCCGAGGCCGCGCTGGCGAACCGCGGCGGCATGGTCAACAGGGGGATGATGGGCAATGTCAGCGGGCAGTTCGGCGCCGGGATGACGCCGCAGATGCAGCAGAACATCTTTCAGTATTCGGGATCAGGTAGGTGAGGCCGGAGGGGACGGCGAACCCCTCTCGGCGCCGGCGTCCTCGGTGGAAGGGGTGGCGAGGGCGTGGGGGGAACGCGGCGCGCTGGAGGCGCGCCCCTAGGGACGGCAAAACACAGAGATGCTCCCAGGAAATCCGGCTTTAGCCAAATATCGCAAGGGCTGGGGTTTGCTGGCGGTTGTGCCCTTGGTTTTGTCTGCTCTCCTTGTCAGGCAGTGCGGGGAGAGAGGCAGAGGGCACAGCTGTGACCCCGGAGGACGCTGCGGCACCGCGGGCTCCGCCGCCTCACACCGCGTCTTACTGCTCTGTCTGCACACCTCTAATAAACCTTTTCTGGTTGGATCTCAGGAAAAAAAAAAAAAAAAAAAAAAAAAAAAAAAAAACCACATCATTTGGCCAAACAATTCATTTTTTTTTATTATTCGTTATTCCTCTTCCCTCCAAACTCAAACGGCAAAGCACTCCCCTGAGCACTTACGCTCGGGATCAGACCAAATCCTTGCCAAGACGTCCTGAAGGAGCTGCAGACAGCTCCCGCTTCCCTCGTGGGCACAGAGCTCTCGTGAAATCCGTGAGCTCGGGCAGGAGGGCGCGCTAGGTTCGGGTGCTTGAAGGTCTTCGCGTCCCGTGCGGGGTCTCGGCGAGGAGGAGGCGCCCGCCCCAGGGTGCAGCGGCCGTGCAGGACGATTCTTCTGCCTCGATACCGGCGTCTGCGGGGACAGGAGGTGGAAGGGGGGTACCGACGGCATCCCAACCCGCCCCGCCACGGCTGATGCCCTCTGTCCTTCCTTCCCCAGGCATGGGTCAGCAAAGCGAGCCCGCCTTCGCCCCCTCGCTCAGCCCCAGCAGCCCCCTGATGTCGCCGCAGCTCCCCCCGTCGCAGAGCCCCATGCTGCAGCCGGCGCCGCCGACCCCGGGCTATCAGTCGCCCGACATGAAGAGCTGGCAGCAAGGAGCCATGGGCAACAGCAGGTAAGGTCACGGGGATCCTCGGGTGTTTGGGCTGGGAGGGATTTTCAGGTCGTCTGGTTCCCACCCCGATGATCCAGGCTGTTCACCCGGGCTCAGGGGTGGCCAGAAGCCCGCGGAGCTTGGGTTTAAATCAGCGAGCACGTGTTGGACAAGGCACGGAGCGGGTTTTGGCTTCTGACTGTGGCTTAATCATGTGCTGTGAAAGCAGGGGGATTTAGGAAAAGGGACAATAAAGGGAGCTGTGTCCGGCAGTCGCAGTGTGGCCCATGCTGGTGCCTCTATAAACAGATGTATCCAGCTCCGACTTGGGGAAATCACCAGTTTTTCTGCCTTCTGTTTGTGTGCGAGTCAGGTTTGAGCTTCAGATCGCCAGAAATAGGAAAAAAAATAAAACAAAAAAACACAAACCAAACCGAAAGCTCACCTGGGGGATGCGTTGCTCTGTATCTGTGCACAGCTCAGCTAACCTTTCCTGCTCAGGCAGCAGTGAGAGCTTGGGCTCACGAGGACCAGGGCTTCGCATCGCTTCCAGGCTGCCCCTCGTGGTCCCCCCCTTGCCCCCGGTGTCGCTCCTGCCCCACCAGGTCACGCCGAGCAGCCTCCTGCTGCAGCAGGAGCAGAGGGCAGATGTTTCCACCGCGCTCCCCAACCTTCCAGGGCATCCCTGGGCTGCTGCAGCCCCTCTAATGCCACCCTGTCCCTCCGTCCATCCCAGGGTCCCTGCGTTGTGCGGGGAAGAAAGCGAGGAGGCTGCAGGAGCAGAGTTTTCCCCCTCTCCCTCCCTCCCACACCACCCCCGGCTTCATGGACAGCCAGTGCTGGCTACCGGGGGCTTGAGCCCACCCCGAACAGGCAGAGAACATCCCCCCACCGCCACGAACGCCTGGCTAACCCTTTTCCCCCTCTCTCCACCAGCGTTTTCAGCCAAGCCGGGCAGACGCAGCCGGCCCCGGCGCAGCAGGGGATGTACAACAACATGAGCATCACCGTCTCCATGGCGGGAGGGAACACCAACGTCCAGAACATGAACCCCATGGCGGGCCAGATGCAGATGAACTCGCTGCAGATGCCCGGGATGAACTCCATGTGCTCGGAGCAGGTCAGTGCCGCCTCCCCCTCGCCCCCCCGCCGCCTTCCCCGGGTGATTTCCTTTCCCCCAGGTCCCCCCCGGGCCGTGTTAGGTTAACGTGGTTTGTGAACCCCCCCCCCGTGGGTTTAGGGCCAGGGCTGGGCTTGCAACATTTTTCAGCTTCTTTCTTCCCAAAAGAGGCGAGGGGAGAAGCAGCAAATGCCCCTGCCTCCACTGACACCGTGCCAGAGCCTGGCCAATGTGCCCTTAGCAGGGGCAGAGCACCCCCAGCCCGTCTAGAGCAGCTCTGGCGAGTTGTTTTGGTGTTTTTTAGCAAATTTCCCAGTGTCTGCACCCAAACTGAGGGGCTGGCTTGGAAACCTGCTGCTCCTTGGCAATTTAAGGCCAGGATGCAGCCGCCAGCAGCGTGGCTGATAGATGCTCCGTCCTTGCCGGCCAGCCCGAGATGTCTCCGGGTTTTTTAGCTGCTGGGCTTCGTCTCGGTGCCCCGAGGCTCCTTGGAGCTGCTCTTGGTTTGCGTGGGAGCGCTGCAGACCAGGCCTTGCAGCCTCCCCAGGGGCCAAGCCCGTGGCTTTCCCCCTCTTGTCAACACGTTCGGTGACGTTTCACGCTCCCTGGAGACGTTCCCAGAGCTGGCAGCAGCTCGAGGCGAAGGTGCAGGAGTTCGGGAGAGAGGCAAAGAGGTCCCAAACCCGCTCCCGGTGCCAGGAGAACACCGGCGCTGCCCCACGCGTGGGCTCCCCCTCCCCAGATCCGCCCAGGCTCGGCTCGAGAGGGTGGCGAGCGGCCCAGGGACCTCCGGGAGCCCTCGCTGAGCCTTGGTCTTTGCTTTCGACAGGTAAATGACCCGGCGCTGAGACCCGCGGGCCTTTACTGCAACCAGCTTTCCTCCACTGACCTTTTGAAAACAGAAGCAGACGGGGCGCAGGTCAGTAAGAAACTGCTAAGCACATCTCAGGTACAGAGAGGAGTTGGCTGTGCTCCCAAAACGGAGCCATCCCGGCCGTGTCGTGGCTCCACGCTCGGCACCGGGCAGTATTTCGGCCGGGGCCAGCTCTGGCTGACGGGGCTGGGTCTGTCCCTGCCGCCGCTGGCGCTTGGGGACCTCGGAAATCCTGCTCTGCTCGCCGAGCCCAAGCTCGCTGCGCTGCCGAGAGCGCTTTAAAAATCTGGCTGCTAGTGCAGAGGAGCAGAAACGCTGCACCCGAGCTGGGAAAATAACTGCTGGAGGCAGGAACCCCGCTCCGAGAGCAGCCCCAGGGCGAGGGCAGGCGGGGAGGATTTCTTTCCGAGGCTCAGATTTTGGGTTGGAAGGAGCCGTCCCCGCTGCCCAGCGCCGCTGCAGCGCGCCCAGGGGGCTGTGCCGCCTCTCTCGGCCATCGCCGGGGCGGCCGCGGTGCCACTGCCCTGATGCGGGGCAGAGCGAGGGGATTCGGAAGGGGAAAGGGACGGAGGGACCGAGGGAGGCTGCGGGACGGTGTCCGTCCGTCCGTCCGTCCGTCCCTCCAGGCGGCGCCGGCGGGTGCTGCCCGTGCCTCGCAGCCTCCTCGCGGCGCGCCGAAAGCGAGCGCCGACGCCTTTGGGTTCCGGGATTTGCCTCTCACACCGGGACCAGCCGATTAATCGCCTTCTTCCCAAACACCCCTCAGCCTCGCCTCGTCGCTCTCCCCTCCCCGTAGCGCGGCGTTGGTTTGCAGAGCCCCTAGGGAACGCGCCGCCACCGCTCTTAATTTCGTAAAGCAGCCGCTCTGGACCACGCCGCTGCCTTCCCGTTCCGCCAGCTCCCCGTGCCCAGGGGATGCCAGGCTGGCTTTTTTTTTTTTAATAAATTATTATTTTATATTTTTTTTTTCATTTTTTTTTTTTTTTGAACGAGCAACGTGAACCTCGCAGAGCCCTGATCCGAATGAGTGCAGCGGTTTTCTTTTTATAGGACAAGAAGACAGAAGAGTTCTTCTCTGTGGTGGCTCCAGACTAGAGGAAGTCTCTAGTGAGTTTCCACTTCACGTAGTACCCAGTCCGTCGCCGCCGGCCCCTGCCCCATCCCCGCTAAAACCCCCCTCTTGTCTTTTGTGTCCCAGCAGGTACAGCAGGTTCAGGTGTTTGCCGACGTGCAGTGTACAGTGAATCTGGTAGGAGACCCCTACCTGAACCCGCCGGCTCCCCTGGGCGCCCCGAAAGCCGCCGCGGTGCCGCCGACCCCGCAGGGCCAGCAGAAGAGCCTCCTTCAGCAGCTACTGACTGAATAACCGCTTTTCGAGGAATGTGAAATTTAAATAATAGGACGTACAGAGATATATAAATATATATATATTATCTATTTTTCTGAGATTTTTGATATCTCAAAACCGCAGCCATTCTTCAGCTCGTAGTGTTTGGAGCAAAAAGGGGGTTTGGTTTGGTTTTGTTTGGGGGGTTATTTTTGTTTTTCCCCTTCCCCCCCCCCCCTTTTTTTTTTTTTTTTTTTTTTTTTTTAAAAAAAAAAAAAACGTTGGATGTTGGCGAAGCGACGAGGCGGGACAGTCGGTTTCTTGAGCCAAAATTACAGATGATTCTTATTTTTGTAATCAGTTGCTGGCTTCTTAATCTGGACGAAGGTTTCTCGGGGAGGCGGGGAGGGGAGAGAGGGAGAAGGCAGCTGGAGGACTGCGTCGGGAGGAGGAGGCGAAAAAGGAGAAAAAAGGAGGAGGAGGAAGAGGAGGAGGAGGAAGAGCAAGCTCAGTTTCAGCTGGATCTGTCACTGATCACGTCTCAGCCTGGGGCACGGAAGGGGTCGACGCTGGACTTCTGCGAGAAAGGCCGTTTTTATTCATGCTTAAAAAAAAAACAAACCTTCTCTCCCCTCTGCCCCAGCCCGCTTGTGCGTACAATCAGCTTTTTCTAGCAATCGTGAGTTTGTCGGTTTTAAAGAAAAACAGAGTATTTTGACCCACCATTTTTTCCATGTTTTATGCTGGTTTAAGGCCTCCTAGCGAACAGAGGCTACGACGTGTATATTACAACAGGAAAAAAAGACAAAAAAAAAAAAAAGACAAAACAAGAACAGTTCGGGGAAAACACCGCAACCCTCCCCCGGCGCCCGGCCGGGGGGGGCGGGGTCTGTCAATTATTGTAGATAAAATTTTCTGATTAAATATTAAATAAAATTAAGCAGTCGGTTCTTTCTGCTTTGATTGTGTTTAACAGCTGAGGTAGCTTAAACTATTTAAAATAATAATAATAAAATAATAATAATAATTGAATTCTCTGTTGGGAGATAGCTTATTTTTTTTTCCCCTCAAGCCTGTCACTGTAAATAGCTCTGAGCTCTGTACAAAATTGTTTTCTTCTCTTTTAGTTGGGGGTCGCTTTTAATATTCACTGCTGACTTTTACGGGAGCGGGGGGCTATGGGTTTTTTTTTCCCCCCCCTCTCTAAAATCGCGCTGGTGTGTGGAAAAAAAAAAATGTGTAGCTTTGTTGATTGACATTTGCAAGATGACAAAAAAAAAATGGAAAAAAAAAAAAGAAAAAAAAAGAAAAAAGAACCGGAGTTGCCAGCTAACGTTTCGTTGTTTCTGTGCCCACGGGCGATCCGGCGCGGTGCCGCAGCCCCGGTGGCTCGGGGGGGGGGCCGGGCCCCCATGCGCACGGCTGGCGGAGGATCCGCTGGCACCCGAGAAAAGCTCGGGGTTTTGGGGTGCCTGAGCGTTTGGGGGCGAGGGGAGGTGTTTGGGTGCTCAGGCGGTGCCCCCGGGGCTGGTGGGTGTCCGCCGTGCTCCTGCTGGGGGGCTGGAGGCGGTGGGTGAGGAAGAGGAGCGCCGCTGCGGTTCTCCCTCCTGCGCTTCTCAAGGGTTCCTACTAAACCTGGGTGGGTGGCAAAAAATGGCTTTTTTTTGTTTTTTTTTTTTCTGGAAACCCCACAAGAAATGGCTCGGGGCTCCCTCCTGACACCCACCAGGGGCTGGTTCCTCAGCGCTGGAAAATGTGGAGATTTTGGGGGCTGCGTGGGCAGGAACCGCCGCGGTGTTAACAGCGTGACCCAACCAGGGAGCCGCGGGGCACGGGCACTTTTGGCTGACAGCCACTTATTTATTATTTTAACAAGGGGGGGGGGTTGCTTTCAAAAATTTGTATAAACGAGGCAGGAATCAGCAGGATGAGGGCCGCGGCGATCCCAGCTCGCTGGCCGATGCTGCCGTCTGCTGTTCGCACAGCTCCCAGCAGGGTTTTGTCACCGTTTGGTGCAGAGAAACTCGGGGAAAGAAAACTGGCTTCGGGAGCTCAGGCGCTGGGAAACGCGGCCGTCGGGGTGCAAGGACACAGAGCTCGGGGGGCTGCACAAAGCATGAGGCACAGTAAGTCCGGCAGGAGGGCAGCGAACCCACCACAGCTCCACCTAACGCTGCCCCAGGTTAACCTGACCCTGAAGGGTGGCTGTGGGGGTTTTGGTGGTTTTTCAGGCAGGTTTGGGTCACCTCCTCTCCCCGCAGCAGTGGGAAATAAACGTGACAGAGGCACCACCCGTGCTGCGAGGCAGCGATCGTGCAGCCCATCCTGCACGGAGACAGCCGTGTCCAGGAGAGCTGCAGGAATGGCAGGCAGCTCAAAGCATGAAGCATTTGCGCAGCTGAGTGAGAACAGGGAGAATTAAAGCAACCACAGAACTGAAAGGCAGGTGCAGCAGCACCGTACGTGCTGTATAAAGGGCAGAACAGGAGGGATCAGGTAAAACTGAAGCTGAATGTCAGACAACACGTGATCTAGTCATGGAAAAACGTCACCCCTAAGAGACACCAGATGTATTTCCAGGTGTGGCAGACCCTAAAAGGTTGCCTGCCCTGGCAGGGTGAAGATCTACAAGCGCACTGACCGCACGCAGACACAGCAGGCCCGTATAACAGTCACGTTCTGCACAAATATTTAATCCTCTCCACTAAAGAGGCGTTTTACACTTTGTAACCGCTATCCCACAAGGCTGATGAGCGTTAGCAGCGCTCCCGAGGCGCCACAGCTTTCCTCCTGGCGCCTGTCGGGGGGCGAGCTAAGCTCTGATGCAGAAGAGCTGCCCGTGGCCACTCGCAGCTAGAGCAGAGATCACTTCAGCAATTTGAACTTCTTCAGGTGCTGATGCACTTGGTCCTTCGGGTAGGGCCTGAGCGCCAGGCAGGTGGGAATGTTCTCGGGCTGCTCAGTCCAGACTTTGTGGTCAATGCTGTGCTGCTTCAGGGTCTCTGCCAGCACCGTCAGGGCGGCCTCGTCCGGAGCCTGGGGAAGAGAAAAAATTGTAGTGAAAGTTGGGCTGGAAGGTGCCTGTAAGAGCCACAGAGAAATACTGAATCAAGAAGGTTGGAAAAGCCCTCCAGGATCACCTGGTCCAACCACCCCCCACCACCAGTGTCACCACTGAACCACGTCCCCAAGCACCACGTCCAACCTCTCCCTGAACCCCCCCAGGGACGGGGACTCCACCGCCTCCCTGGGCAACCCGTCCCAAGGCCTGACCGCTCTTTCTGAGCAGAAATGTCTCCTCATTTCCAGCCTGACCCTCCCCTGGCACAACTTGAGGCCATTCCCTCTGGCCCTATCACTAATTACCTGTGAGCAGAGGCCGACCCCCAGCTCCCCACCCCTCCCCTTCAGGCAGAGAGCAATGAGCTCTGCCCTGAGCCTCCTCTGCTCCACACCAAACACCCCCAGCTCCCTCATCCTCCCTCACAGAACTCCAGACCCACATTTTTCCCGTTAGGTTACCACAGTGACCACCACCAGCAGCGAGTTTTGAGCCCACACAAGCACTAAACCCCC
>CM021699.1:115773131-115803467 GCA_011074415.1 Stictonetta naevosa
GACCCCCCCCCAGCCTCCCTTCGGGGGGCTTCCCCAGGCCACCCCGTGTGCCCCTGACCCCCACATCCCCATCACTGGGGGGTCTCCAGGCCACCCCAGGTCCCCCTGGCCCCCAGATTGCCCCCGTTCCCTCCCCAGCCCATAGTTGTTTGGCCCTCCTCCCCTCAGATTTGGTGGCCCCAGGCTGCCCAGACCCCCCCCCTCACCCCATTAACCCCCCAGCGGGGGTCCCCAGGCACCTGCAGTGCCCTGCTTCCCCTCCCTGCTCTCCCTCAGTCCCACCTCCATGTGGGGACAACCCGAGGGGTCCCTGTCAACCCCCCCCCCCCGGGCTCGGGGTGTCAAATCTCGTCCCTGGCTGTGCTCGTAGGAGGTTTCCTTGCGGGGTTGGTGAGCACGGTGGTTTGTGGGGTGTCATTTCAGCCCTCAGGACATCCTCGTGCTCCAGTCTCGGAGCCTGACCAGCCCCCGGGCTTCTCGGAGCCCCCTTCCAGCAGCGCGAGGAAGAAGAGGCCCCGTGAGGAAGAGCTCTCACCGCCACCTCCCGGGACGGAGGAGGGCTGACATCTGCGTTCTGACTTGTACCAGAGTCGTGGAGGAAGATGGAGGAAATGAAAGCGTACTCACGGGATGGTGAGCTGCTGCTTGGGGTGTAGAGTATGCTGTCCCTCGAAGTATGCTCCCGCAGGAGCACACCTGGTATTTGTTGCCTCCTGGCATTCGGTCCTTCTATTTAAATTCCCAAAAGCCCCTTTAGGAGATGTTTGCCTGTCCCCTGCCCCTTTGAAAAGTTGTTGTGAGTGGTTTCTTTAATTATCTGTACTGGAGTCACTTTGGTTTGGGTAACACAGACGTTTAATAATCATAGCTGGGTTTCTGAGCCTGTTGTGCTCTTCTTGCAGGGGTGTTAGCTCACCTGGAGATGCTGGAGGCCCAGGCTCACGAGTTGGCCCTGAAGCAAGAAGAAAAGGAGCAGCAAGAGGAGAAGCTGGCTGGACTGAAAGCCAGGGTGCAGGAGCTGAGAGCCCAGAGGGATGAGCTGCGGGCCAAACTGGAGCTGCAGCAAAAGCGGGTGAGAAACGGCTTGCTGCAGAGGGCTCTGCCGTGCTCCTGTAGCACGGAATTACTGGAATTATTAATTTAGAGTCTACTGCTGTTTTGTAGTTTCCATTTTAAAGCAAAGTTCAGTCCTGCCGTCCCTTGTTTTCAGTACAGCCTAGTCCAGGACTGCTGGGTCTGCTTAGCTGGAGACTGCGGGGCTATTTCTGAACTCTTTTTCCCCTCTTCCCCTCGAAACGCCGCCTCACTTTTCCCAGAACTGGGTTATTTCTCCGTAGCCTGGCTGCATTCCCTGCGGGCGACAAGTTCGGTGCCGCTGATTTCTGCCCTCTCTCTCCTTCTGTTTTTTTTGTAGCTTCTGGAGAAAGAAGGTGTCGAGACGGATCCGGAGCAGCCCAGCGCTCAGGCTGTTTTGGAGTGGAAGATAAAAAGCCTTAAGGCCCTGCTGCAGCTCTTTTACCTCACAGGTGATGCCTCCGGGTTTGCGTGGCTGTGGTTTTGGGGTGTAACCTCTGAAAGGTGAATTTGATGTGAAGTCCAGCTTCTTCCGTGGTGCTTAAAGCCTTTATTGTGAAAGCCCAGCAAAAAGCAGTAGTGTTGTACTTCCCTGCCTCTCGAAGACGGCCTCGGTGATGTTGCAGAATCTGCTTTTTACTGAACTGCGTCGTTTGGTCTAAGATCAGATTTTGGAAAGCGTGTGACTACCTCAGTCCTAGTGAAGCCTTGGGGAATTAGGTAGTTACACGTCCAGTTGGTCTGAGGTGCTAACCCAGCACCTTATTTTCATCTGTTCCTGAACTTTTTCTCTTTTTTTTTTTGTTGTTTCCAATGCGGGTTACCTTTGCTCAGCGTTCCGGTCGTTAGAGGGACAGTGTGGGGGTAGTTCCCGGTGTTGTACAGGTGGGTTTAGCCCCTGAACTCCTGCCGCTCTTCCTGGGGCAGTGGGATGCTGCTTTCCTCCCCTGGGAGCAGCCTCTTCTCCCCGTCGTGTGGAAGCCAGGACTGTTTGGAAGTACCAGCAGAACCCAGTTATTGGGAATTTCAGCTACCTTTAGTCTCCTTGAATTTATCCAATGTCCTTTATAAAAAAAATTGCTGCTTTTTACACCCCTGACCTCTTGCAAGTCCTTGCTCATCCCAGGGACCTCCCCGAGGATACAGCCCCTCCTGATTCTGTGCTGCCCCATCAAAAGTTCCTCGTGGTGACGAGTTTTGGTAGCACAGAGTAAAAATTCTCTCTCTGGACCCAAAAGGGATCAGCGGGAAGCTGACCAAGCGGGGAGTGTGCTTCTGCATCAGCACCGCTTACGAGGGCACCTACCTGGAGTCCTACTACCTGGACGTCCTCACCAACCCGGAGGTGCAGATTCAACGCCACTCCGTCCCCGTCTTCATCCCCCTGGAGCAGATCGCCAACAAGTACCTGCAGGCGGACGTCAGGCGCTTTCTGTCCGTCCTGTCGGACCACCTGAACGCTTACGTTGCGCGGAGGTACCAGGCGGACCGGTTGCAGGTACCAGGGGCTGCAGCAGCGATGCTCACTTGTCCTTTTGCCTTTTATGTACCAAGCCTTACGGGTGCGTACACCCTGGGGGAAATCTAGGCAGGTTTTTTTTATATATGCAAAGCGCTCACAGCTCTGGTTTTCAGAGCTTAACAAAGAGTTGTGTGACTACAAGCTGCTGCCTGTTTCGCTGGCGTTCAGATATTTAGATGTCTTGTTGTGGCTCATTTAAAATTTGCTGTCAAAAGCAGAGGGTGGGGGTTCTGTGCTTGCTGAGCTCCCAGCCCTACACCGACGGGCTCCTGTCCTAGCTGCGTGTTCAGAAGTTGTCTTTGTCCGCTCAGGAACGCTTTTCAGACCTCCTAGAAGGGACCTTGCAGAGGAACTCCTTGTGTAACTTGCTGGCCTTCAATTACAACGTGTCAAGCGACGGCAGGAGCTTTCTGTTCACCGCCAAGCTGCTTTACGGAGATCCCTGTTGCAGCCTCCCTACCGAAGCCATCGTTTCGTGCGCACGTAAGTGGGCGGTGCGGGCGTCTGGTGTCGCTCTGCAGGTGGATGGGGATTCCTCCTCGTTCAGTCTGGGGACAGAAAGGAGCAAGCTCTCATACCTCTGCGTGAGGAAGGAGCTTTCTGTGGGATGGGGGTTCGTTGCAGGGAAATCTCTTCAGCATCGGGAATTTCTCTCGGTGTCATTAGAGAAATGGTTAGTGAGGGTTACGTAGACACTGAGGCCCGCTGTTTGGGATGTCCCGCGTTGTCCAGCCTGGCTGTAACTGCCCCCGTTGCACCATCAGGTGTGCTGGCACATCCTGAAGTCCGAGGGCACAGAGAGAGGCAGGAGTGAGATTTACGACCTCTTTTAAGTACTGCAAAATGCTGCTTACTCTGCCAGAAAAGCTGTCCTCACGCCACCTAACCCCCGCTTCCGCAGCAGCAATGCTACCTCCTCCTGGGGTCGCAGCCTGACAGCGGTGCTGAGCGTCCTCTGCAGCAGTGTGTCAGGGCTTAATCCTGATCTGCGCTGTTCCGAGCTGGTCACCGCAAACACCTCCCCCAGTACGTGCAGTGTCCCACTCATCTGCCCCCTCAGGCTGGCTCGGCTGCAAGCTGTATGGACCAGCGTGCAGCTAGATGGAGCTCCAAACGTTGCAGCTCGAGCTTCAAATCTCCTTCTGCCACCAGCCGTGGTCTGAGGCCTCCTTGTGTGAGCTGGACCCGGCCGCAGGGTGGCTGAGGAACTCCCTCGCTGTGGTCCTCTGCAGCTCTTCAAATCCCAGGGGAAAACGCAGGACGTGAAGGGCTGGGAAGGAAAGAGAAGGGTTACAAATGAAAACTATGGCACGGGAGAGTAGAAAACTCCCTAGGGACACGGGAAGAAGGAGAAGCAAATAGTTCTGTGCTGGTAAATCTGTCCTTCTCCCCACCTACTTCTGCCCGCCAGCCAACGCTCCCGCGGCGCTAGCAGCGATGGCAGCAGCTCACTCAGACATGTTCCGCCGCGTGGCTCTGCACAAAGCCTTCGACTCGTTCAGCAAAGCTGAAGAAACCCGGGACGAAGCGCTGATAAGTCCCCCTGGCCCTCCCCAGTAACTCTTCTCCCCTGCCCGCGGGGCGTGCTCTCAACGTGCAAATGCTTCCCGCACCGTTGCTGGGATCCCCCTGAGGAGCACTTGGCCCGCTTTGAATCTTGAGAGTGATGTTTCCTGGAGGCTTCTGGGTGTCTGTTGCAGGTAATCCTTCCTCAGCGCTGTGATTCTGCGTGATTTCATTGCGGCTCGTGGTGCATCGCTGCGGCTGGTGCCCCGCAGCTCTGTAGTTGCAGGGAATTCTTGTGATTATAACGAGCAACTACTACTGAAACTTCAGCGGCTCGGTGCTTTTGGAACAACGGCCCTACGGCTCGCCTCTGCGTGTGAATCCAGCCCTCAGAAAGCAGGGAGCGAGCAGAGGAATCTCTGCCCTCCTCGCCAGTAAAGGACTTAAGTTGGGAACTGGGAGGACTGGAGGACAGCAGCCCCCCAGTGCATTAACATCAAACTTTCCAGAAGATTTCACGCCAGCAGTGGCTTTGGACGTTCTTTTTTCCTTCTCTTTGGGCACGGGACAGTTTTCATGATGTCCCGTGTGTGTGCTTCCAAGTTTGGATGAGATCTTAAAAACCTGATGTACTTATAGGAGTATTTTTAAAACTTAGTAATTTCAGTGACATAGAGCTTGTGTGGTATTTCAGAAATCTTCTATTGATTCTTCTGGCCTTATAACGTGGGTTGAGCAACGGGATTTTCTTCTGCCCTATTTTGTGCCAGCCTCACATGTGATAAGGCATGTGGAAATAACTTTGTAATTTGTTTTTTTTTTTTTTTTAATTGTTTCTGTATTGTTCAAGCGCTCTGACCAAACTGAACCTGTTCAAATGTAACCTCCAGTTTACAAGGGTCGTAACTCCACGTAGCGCGATTCGTGCCCGTGATGGTCAGAGCTCCTCACGGAGGAAGGCTCCCCAGGCTGAGGCTGCTTTAGAGGAGCTGCCAGGTCATCAGGGTGCTTGCAGAAGGCCCGTCACCCCTCAGGGCTTAGATCTTGGGGTACAAACAGCCTCAGCTGCCTGCATTTGGCAGGGTGGGCGAGGCTGCAGGTTTCTCCCTGCATCGGCATCGCTCCTGTTCCACGGGGGTGCCGCTTGCACCAGCAGCCAGGTCCTGCGACTGCAGGGACAGAACAGGGAACAGCACAGGGAGGGCTTTTTTTTTTTTTTTCCCCTTTTTTTTGTTTCCCCTTTGAGGGATGCGGTAGGGGTTAAACTCCTGTATCTGTGGTTCCCAGTGTTTTGGATCTCTGCTGCCAGAGCCAGCTGAGCCCCAACAAGGGAAAGGAGCAAAAGCCACCAAAGGCATCGTTCTCCCCTTTGGGGACCCCTCCAATATTCCCTTGGAGAGGCGGTCGAGCCCTTCTCACTGTACCTGCAACCCCAGAACACAGCAGACACAGAACCAGGCTTTGAAATTCAACTGCTTTCTATTCAAGAAACTAGTGGTGTAATTACACTCCGGGTGTGCCCCCTCTCCCCCTGGCCCCGGCAGCGTCAGGCTGAGCACGGCAGTCCCTTCTCGGCCGTTCCTGGTCCTTCTCTTCCATCAGCGGCGTGACAGCAGCCGACCCCAGAGAGCTCTGCCACGGGGAGCGAATGGCCACAGTTAAAAATATAAATGTCAATCTGTACTCATATATATATATATATATATATAATATATTTATATATCTTAAATACACAACATTGGTTTGTGTTTTTTCTTCTCGGAGCCACAGGCAGTACTGCGCTCTCTCTCTCTCCCCAGTCTCCTAACTATGGTTGTTTGTGACGAGGATGGACTTGGTGTGGACTAACGGCGAACCCCCGGCGCCGCGGTGCGTGGCTGCCGCTCGCGGCACGCAGGAGAGACGTGGTGTCTTCCCAACCAGCCCTGAGTGTGATTCTCCTCGTGCCGAGCGCGCGGCGGCATCCGGGGCCCGCGATGCTACTTGAATGCCATGCTGTCCCCCGGGATGCCCCGGGAAAGGCGGCCCCAAGCCCCGTGCCCGCCGGGGGCTGTGAGCTTGTGTGCGCTTGCACGCGAGCGTGAGCGGCCGGAGGAACCCGCCGGGGCAGCCCCGTGCCTCCCTCCTGCTCGGCCACGGGTGCGATGGAGCAAAGCCCCGCTGGAAACCTCTGGCGAGGGCTCGGAAAGGGTCGTGCGAAGGGGTTGGTTGCTTGAGTTTGCTTTCAGATCTGGACCTTGGTGGGAGAGATGTCCCCGGCGGCCGCGTTGGTGGGTGCCGGGTCCCCCCGAATCGCCCCGCTGGGCGCCGGGCTGACGGTGGCTGTGCTGGCTGGTGGGCGCCAGGCCCTCACGAGCTGTCCACCACCTGATGGGGCAGGGTGACAGACGACCCGTTGACGAAGGAGCCTTGCTTCTCCCGGCCCTTGAGGAAGAAGGTGAGCAGCTCCCCTTTGCCCTTGACGTAGATGGCCCCGCGGCGCACGAAGCGGAAGCCGTACTCCTTCAGGATGAGGTGGGTCTCCTCCACCACCTGCGGGGACAAACGGACACAGCAGGAGGCTGGGGGGCACTGCCCAGCACACAACATGGGGAGCACGGACCCCAGCGTGATGCTCAGGCAACAGGTCTACCCGCCAGCGGGGTTCCTGCCCCGTTGTCTCGCAGTGTCCCAATTTTAGCACCCCCCTGCTCCATTCCCAGCTCCTTTCCCAGCCTGGAGGAGCCCCTCAAGCAGCCCCAGCCCTGCCGGCGGTGCTTTCCTCTCCCACGCGCTGCACAGGGCGTTCCAAGGGCTGTGACCATCCCTTGGCTTCCCAATTTGTCCCCCTCACCGTCCCAGCTGGGCTGCCCCACCTGTATGTTCCCCATCACGCCGGTGGACTCCATCCTGCTGGCCACGTTCACCGTGTTGCCCCAGATGTCGTAGTGCGGCTTGCGCGCGCCGATGACGCCCGCCAGCACGGCCCCCTTGTTCATGCCTGTGCGAGAGCAGGGTGGCTGTCACCCCCGTGGCACGGGTGGGACACCAGCGTGTGCTCTGGGGACCCCCCAGCCCTGATTCCCCACGCTCCCGGACTTGCCTATGCGGAGCATGAAGTTGTTGAAGGACTGGTAGTTGATGTTCATCAGCGTCACCTTCATGGCTAAGGCGAAGTCGGCCAGGTCGGCCAAGTGCTGCCAGCGCTCCTTATCCGAGAGGGTCTCCTTCTGCAAGGGCAGCAGGGTCAGGAGTGTGTCCCCCCCCCTTGTCCACCACCCCCTGTGGCACAGGGACCCCTCACCTTGGCGCCGTAGCCGTTGGCGTCGGGGGTCACTCCAGAAGCAGCCATGTAGGTGCTGCCGATGGTTTTGATTTTGGTGATGCAGCGGAACTGGGGCTCGTCCAGGAGCTGAGCCGTGGAGACAGAGCTTCAGGCACCCGTGGGGGGGGACGACACAGGTGTCCCCAAAGCCCCGTGCCGCCCCCGTGGCCAGCTCCAGCCCGACTCACCGCGTCGAAGTCGGAGATGATCTCGTTGAGGAACCGCAGGCACTCGATGCCCCCGTTGTTGATGCTCTCCTCCGTGTAGAAGTCGGCGAAGTTGGGGAGGGAGGCGAACATGACGCCGATCTCGTCGTAGGACTGGCTGTACAGCTCCTGGGGGTGGGGATGCACGGTGGGTGTGAGCTGGGGGTGTGGGTGCACCTCCAGCAAACCCAAACCCTCCTGCAAAGCGCAACCCGCCTCTGTTTTCCCTGGGCATGTGTGTAAAAAAAAAAAATGAGGGTGCTCTGCAGTCCCCATTTTGCACGGCCAAGAAATGGTCTTGATCCAGCCAAAGGTGCTCAACTGGAGCCTTTGGCAAATTTCTCTGGATCCAGAGGCCAGGCACAAAAATCTGGGGTGAATCACGAATCCTGTTCCATAGGACGTGCTCGTGGGGCTGTGGCCCTGGGTGCCCCTCACCTCGTCGCGCTTCTTGGAGCCCAGGAAGTGCCGGGCCACGTGCTCGGGCAGCATGTTGGTGACCAGGGCCTCGTTCCAGCGCCGCATCTCGTAGACCCGCTCCTTCTGGTCGTGGACGTCGATCTTCCAGAGGAAGAGGGTCCTGGCCAGCTTCTCCACCTGCAGACGGGGGGAGATGGGTACAAAGGGGATCCTCCAGTGCTGCGAGCATCCCGGCTGCTGTGGGGCTGGACCAGGCTCGGATGGCAGCCCTGGGGCAAGGTGAAGCCCTAATGGGAGATGTGGGGTTTGCTCTGGGACCCTCACAGAGCAGATGTTGGCCTTGGGGCCACCACGATGCTGCTTGCCCTAAATCATAGGGGCAAGATGGAGGTGCTGATGTGGTCCTGGTTTTCCATGGTGGGCTTCCTTGGACAAGAGGTGGAGATGGTTCCGTAGCGGGGGACCATTTGTGCTTCCTCGAAGCGTGCAAAATTCAGGGCAGGGGCTTTGGGGGGGGGTACAACACAAGAGGGGATTGAAGCAGGGGGGCTAAATCACTCACGTGGCGAGAGAAGTAGTAGAAGCTGAGCATCACGATGAAGATCATGGCCGTCATCGAGTACTTGGAGGGGACCAGCGACGACCTGCTGGGTGACACAGCAAGGCGTAGGTGGGTGGGGGGCTCAGCCGTGCCCCCCGCACCGTGCCCCCCGCTGCCCCTTACGCGCTTTGCTGGCCCCGTCGGCGGTCGTACTGGTCGAAGATGTGCTCCCAGGCGTAGATGTTGACGGTGCCGGCCGCCCCGGTGATCAGCACCATGAGGGTCAGCTTGACCATGTGGCTGACCTGCACCAGCATGATGGTGGCCACCAGGGCCAGCAGGGCGATGTAGCTGTAGTACTTGGGCTGCTCCCCGCAGCCGCCCGGCCGCGGCGGCACCGCTGTCCCGTTGCCCATCCCTCCGTAGTCCTGCCAGCAGCTGAGCTGGGGGCACGAGGGTAGGGTGAGGATGGGGGACACGTGGGGTGATGATGTCCCCCAGGGCTGCAAAGCCACCAAAGGGATGCGGTGCTTTGTAGGAAGGAGGAGGACGTCCTAATAGCCGGGTGCCCGGCCAGCCCCGCTGCTAAAATGCACCTCCCCGCTGCAGTGCAGCCTGAATTGATTTAACGATCGGCCGTGCACGGGGCCGTGCACAATTACGGGCTCCGGGGAATGGGGAAGGTCAGAGCAGGTTCCTGCACGGCCCCCGTGGCTCACCATGTCCACGATGTCGGCCATGGTGACGATGATGATGGCAGCCATGGCCCAGGTGTTGCGTGCCCAGCGAGTCCTGTCAATCCAGGTGGAGAAGGCCACGAGCTTTTTGGGGAAGACCTGCAGGGAGAAGAACAGGGGGCTTCACCCAGCTGGGACACAGCAGGGGGACATCGCAGAGGCTGTGAAGAATCCTAACTGGACAACGGGCTGGCACAAAACCCAACTGGGGAAGGTGTTGAGAGGCAGAGCAACCCCCAGGCCTCACCCCGAACCAGCCCTGGTGTGGTTACAGGGGATGGTTTCAGCTCATCCCACCCCATGCACCCCCACCCCCCTTCCCCTTCTCACCCGGGGGAAGATGGCCGCCAGCGAGCAGAGGGTAAGGATGAGCAGCAGGATCTCCCCCACCACGAAGGTCACGTAGTTGGCCACCAACCTGCCCAAAAAGACCCAAGAGGGGACAGGTTTGAAGCCCCGCTGGGCCAAAGATGGGCTGGGGCCGCCCAGCCCCAGTGTCCCCCCCCCACCATACCAGGGGTCAATGAAGACCTCCACCAAGGCGGTGAAGAAGAGGACGACGCAGGAGCAGCTGAAGGCGGCCCCGCTCTGCTTCTCCTTCTCCACCGAGTAACGCGTCTCCATCTCGGGGTCGATGAAGCGCATGGAGAGCCGGAAGGTGCTCTTCCCCTTCAACCTGCCAGTGACACCAGCCATCAGCACCCCACGGCACCGGGGCCGTGCCGGGCCGTGCCCCCAGCCGGGTAACTCACGCCTGGACAGATTCGCGCTCCAGCAGGGCCTCGTTGAGCAGCTTGTTGAGCTCCTGCTCGTTCTGCGACGCGTCGATCACCCGCTCGGCCAGGTCCCGCAGCCGCAGCCGGCGCCGCGGGTTGGGGAAGGAAGGGTTCACCGCCTGCGCCGTGGAGCAAACGTGTCAACAAGAATGTGCCTGCACCGGGGCTGTGGTCAACGTGGTAGCCGCCCCAAAACTGGGGGGGATGCTTCCAGAGGGGTTGCTTCCCCTAGGCCGTACCTCTCCATCCTCCTCCGCGCTCTCCAGGGTGCCCCTCGCCCTGGCGTCGGGCTCTTCGGACTCGTCGGGGCTGGCGCAGGCCACGCTGACGCTGCCGTTGCGCTCCTTGGTGTTGACGAGCAGCGGGGAGCCACCGTGGGACGAGGTCAGGGACAGCTTCTGCAAGGAGCAGGTGGTGGCTCGAGGCGCGCCGAGGACGCGCCGCGGCGGTGGCGCCGGTGCCGTCGCCGCCACTCACCACGCCGTTGATGCCGTTGCGCAGGGGCTGCTTGGGCACCACGATGAGGTAGGTGACGATGCCCTTCTCCTTCAGGTACTCGCAGCGGGAGCCCCCCTCGCCCGGCTCCACCTCGAACTCGCCCTTCAAGCAGTCCATGGTGCTCTGCGAGATGTGCACGCGCCTGCGGGGTGCAGGGCGCCGTAAAGCAGGGCTATGGCACGGGGCCACCACGTCCCGTCCCCGGCACGAGGTGCTCACCCCGGGATGCCTCCTGCCTCCATCTTGTTGGCCACGGTGACGTCGGTGGACCACACGTCGTACTGCCAGCGCTTCTGGCCCAGCACGCCGCCCAGCACCGTCCCGCTGTGCACCCCCACGCGCATGTCCACCGCCGTCTTGGTCTTCTCCCGCACGTAGCTGGGGGGCAGAGGGGTGATACAGGAGTCAGCCAAGACCCGTTCTTCTCCCACGCTTCCCCTTCGTTAATTACTAGCCTCTCCTTAATTTAATGTACTTGGCACAGGAGGGGAGACCCAAATCTCCAGGGCTGTGTCCTGGCTTGGAGAAGCCCGGTGGGGTCACCCCACGGTGGAGCACGAGGACCCCTGCCCACGCCAGCACCCATCACAGGGACCCCCCCCCCCCCGACCCCACATTTCTGCCAGACGCCCCAGGGACGATGACAAGGACATGCTGGGAGCGATGACGAGGACACCCTGGGGACGACGACGACGAAGAGCCCTTACGAAATGGCCTCCACCATGGCGAGCCCCATCATGATGGAGCAGACGGCGTGGTCCTCCCGGTAGTCGGGCAGCCCGCAGATGCAGTAGTAGCAGTCGCCCAGGATCTTGATGCGCAGCTGGTGGTATTTCTGGGGAGGGGGGACCACAGCATGAGCCCCCTCCCCATAGCTGGCCCCCCCCAGCCACCCCCATCCCTCTCCTGGGCAGGGCTTGCTCCATCCTTGACCCGTGCTGAGGTCTCCCGTGCCCATGAGGGACGCAAATAATCCGATTTTCCATTCCCTCCCCGCCTCCCTGGAGGCTTGGCGGGCCCCCACCCCTTCCCAGCTCTATTTTTGCAACACGGGACGCGGAGCAGGGCATGTCCAGCGTGTCCCCGGTCCCCTCGGTGCCGGGCGGGGGGGCACTCACGGCTGCCAGCTTGTCGAAGCGGGCGAAGAGCTCGTTGAGGAGCTTCACCAGCTCCTGGGCGCTGCAGGACGAGGAGAGCTGCGTGAAGCCCACGATGTCCGCGAAGAGGATGCTGCGGGGAGCGAGGCCAGCGGGCGCGTTACGGATATGCTGCGCTTGGGGTGATTTGCGGCGAAAGCTCCTTTTCCCGTAACGGAGGCGGTCGTTTCAGCTACGTCCCGAAAGGCCGTTCTGGGACACGGCTGGAAACGATGCTCCGCAAATCACGTCGGGAGCAAAACGCGGCCCCGAGGCACTGCCTGGCTGGCAGCCAGCCCCCCACCACCCTTGGCTTTAGGCACAGCAAACCACCCCGGTCTCCTTCTAGGGCTCTTCTGGTCACCGCGGGACCGCCAAATACCTCAAATCGGGAGGGTTTTTGGTTTTTGTTTTGTTTTGTTTTTTCCCCAGCAGAGAGAGCACGGCGGGGAGGCGGCCCTACCTGACGTTCTCGTGGCGGTACATGTACATGGTGTTGAACTGCTGCATCTCCTTCTGGCTCGGGTCCTTCTTCATGTCCTTCAGCATCTCATCCGCCACGTGCTTGGGCAGGATGGAGAGCATCAGCCGCTCCTGGGGGCACAGGGCAGCAAAGAGAGGTTGCCACGAGGTGAAGCCGAGCCTGTGCCAAGCACGGTGCAAATGCGTGCTGCGAATGCACGGCCCGGATGCAAGGTGCGAACACACGGCCTAGATCCACAGTGCAAAATATCTTCTCTTCTTGCCCTCCAGAGCCACCTTCTGCTGCCACTAGCGAGCCCATTTCCAAAATCAGGCCGATATTTGGTTGCTCCAAGCCCGGCGGCCGAAATCCCGGGCAGCGTGAGCATCCCCGCAGCCAAGGGAAGAGGCAATGCTGTTCCCATCCCCGCCACCCCATTTTCCAAGTTGTCATCGAGAGGTTTGCAAGTGGCTTGAGAATTAAAACACAATCGGTTTTCCAAGATTTTAGCAGCCCAAAAACCCTCCCTGAGCCCCGGCACCGGGACAGCCTCGGGGATCCTGCCGCGATGTCCCGGACAAGCTGCCCTGGGGGTGGGCAAAGGGAGGATTTCTTGATTTTAAAGCACTCTGGGCCCCCACACCTCTCCAGGAGGAGCGATCCCATGGGGACATCGCGCCCCTCGCTGTCCCCGCAGCCCCGGAGCTGCAGAAGGGACAAACCCCCAGGCTCTGCGCTGCGGGTAAGTAACGCTGTTAATGAAGTGGGTTTTCCCCCGGGTCCCGGGGTTTCGGCGCACAGCAGGGCCGTTGCTGGAGGAACGGCTCCGCTTCTCCGCCCGGCGCCTTTCAGCGCCGCAGCCACGCAGACGGCGTGCAACAGGCTGCCCGGCACGGCGAGGAAAGGGGCTGGGGGCTGCCAGGAAAAGGGGCTGGGGGGTCAGGGATTTCCCGAGCCAACCGCGGGGGGCTTGATGCTGAATACCCCCAGATTCGCCTAATCGCTCGGTGAGCTTTAAAGCTGCTGATGGCCCCCCCGTATGGGGCATCCCTGGTGGGAAAGAGGCCACAAAACGCTCCCCGGGCTCAGAGCCTGGGATGTGCCCCGGCGAAAGGCACGGTGCAGGCACGGGGCTGCCCCCGACACGCATCTCTGTTGCCATTGGGAGCAAATTGCTGGCAGCGGCTCAAGCAGATAAGAGATGGGAGACAGGGAGAGAGGCCCCAGCTAAGGCGCTAAAATTAGCCGGGCTCAGAACCGGACGGCGGATGGGGAAAAACGAGGCTTTTTAGGGCTGCCTGCTGTCAACAGCGCGGCGGCTCTCCACCGACTGCTCCTCTCTCCGGGGCGGCATTACTCCCCCAGCCCCATGGCAGGATCAGCCCTATGGGAAATGAAATGGCCGAGATCCCGATGGGGATGGGGACATGCCGCGGGGCCACGCGTGGGGACCTTGGGGAGCTGCTGTGCGGGCGTTGCTGGGGACGGGGGAATGCTGCACGGCCGTACCTGAAAAAATGCCACGTGGCCGTGCGTGGGGGCAGGGACCTGCCATGTGGACGTGCCTGAGGATGGGGACGTGCCTTGTGGCCATCCCCAGGGATGGGAACCTGCCACAGGGACATGCCCGAGGACAGGGACCTGCCATGGGGCTCTCTGCAGGAGGACAGTCACACAGAGCCCCCCTACGGGGTCAGGGTGCAAACCCACAGATATAATTCCCACCTGGGTCCTCCTGTCCCCACCGCCACCCGCCCGTGTCCCACCCTGCTGCCCCCGGCCCTGGCTCCTACCTGCTGCTGGCTCTGCTCCTCCAGGTTGAGCTTGACCTCGAGGGACTGCCGCGCTTCGAGGAAGGCCTTGCGGTGCTTGCGGTCGGCCATGTAGTAGGACATGGTGCCCACCGTGATGGCGCACAGGTAGATGGCCACGTTGGACAGGAGCTGCGGGGGCACGGAGAGGGAGACGGGGGTGAGAGGAGCCAACGGGGGGGTGGGGGGGAACACGACCCGCGTGGCTTGGTGGCACTCGGTGGCACCGCGTGGCTCTGTTTGGGCAGCAGAGCCCGAGCGGTGAGAGTGGAAAAAATATTTATATTTTGGAGGAGGACACGAATTCAAGGCTGGGGGTGAGCCACCGGAGCGTGGCCGTGGTTAACCGCCGGGGCGACTCGCTGGGGACCGAGGGGACCATCACGAAGGGGTTGCTCTGGGGGCCACAGGAGAGCTCGTGGCCCCTGCGGGCTGACTCTGCTTCATTAAACCTTGCAGAGGTGTTTTGGAAAGCAGCAGCAGGTCCGCAGGGGACGGGGGCAGCCCCAGGGAAGGCTGCGCGGAGGCTCACGCGCCAGCCGCGGTGGGAAATGCGGGGATGCTGAAGTGGTTTGCAGCAAGGAAACATTTTTTGGGGGGGGAGAAATGAGCATGAGGAGCCGGGGGGAGCATCAGGGACCCGCAGACCCCTCACTGGGATGCACTCTGCCCCGTTCCCGGCTCGGCCCCACTGCCGCAGCTCGGGATTCCCGGGAAGCCCCAGCACAGCAGCTGGCAAGCGAGAAGCGTCTGGAGGTGGGCACGGAGAAGAAACCCCCAAACAAGCCTCCGGTCGCTATTTTTAAGCGGGGTTGTCATGACAATGCACCGCTCTGCCGGGCTCGGCACGGCTCGGCACGTGTAGGGCCGCTGGGAACCCCGCCTGGCCGGGGACCCGCTCCCCCAGAGACCCCGCACAACACGGCCACATCCCGCCAAGCCGAGCACATCCTGCTCGAGGATGCTCGACCCTAAAATCGTCAAGATGTGCTGCAAGGTGCCAAACACGTCCCGGCACCCCAAATGTCCCCGTGCAGAGGACGTGGCCCCCGGCTGGGTGAGGCTGTGCACCGCAGCGGAGCGATGCTGCCCCATCAGACCACGGACACCTCCATCCACCCCCGCCGGTGTCCTGCAGTCCCCGTGCGGTGTGTGGGGCCATCCGAATTGAGGACAGGCCATCGGCTGAGCCCAGCAAGCGGTGATGAAGCCGCAGACAGGAGACCCCGCTCCACGCCCGAGCCTGGGGAATGCTTGGCAGCGGGTTTGTGCACGCCTGCACCCTGCACACGGGGCTGATTCGGCATCGAACACCACCGAACCCGGACCCCCGGTGCCGTTCAGCCTCGGGGTTCCTCCTCGGCAGCCAGGACGGGGCCAGAAGCCGCCGGCATCTCTCGTTAACCCCCTGAGCCGCTCCGGTCCGAGCGGCACCCGCCGGTCCGTCCTATTAATAGCAGTGCCCTCAGGGAGCCGTACAAACGTCTATAATAATAAAGCGTACGATGTTTATTTCTGGACATAATGTTCCTCTTTTGCAGCAGGCAGAGGCTGAGGCATGCGGCGTTGCCAAGGTTTTGCTGGCCCTGGACTCGCCGTGCCACAGCAATGATTAACGCGGCCGCGGCGCATGGCTGCCGGGGGGATGCCCGAGCAGCCCCTCGGCTCCGGGCACGTTGGCACCGGGCAGTGTCGTGGTGCTGGGGGCGAAACGAGGGGATGGAGCCCCCGTTGCATCCAGCAGCCTGCTCCTGGAACCATCCTGGAAGCATCCTTGGGGCTGCGAGAGGTTTGCTTCGGTTTGGACCACGCGCGTTGTTTGCGTCCCACGTAGGGAGAGGAACCTGGGAAAGCCGCTGCTGCACGAGGATTTCGGCTCCTGGTGGGGTGTCTCCGGCCTGGCATCACTGCACCATCCCACGTGCTCCAGGAATTGTCCCCAAAGCGCTTCTCCTTGCACTGTGTGACACCAGGACGTGTCCCGTGGCAGGGGTGCGGGCTCTGACCCCAAACCAAACAGCCGAGGGGCTGGGAAAAGTCAGCAACTCCGGGGGCTTTGGAGAGCAGGCTCTATTTCCTAGCTCCTGGGGTGACCAGGGACCCAGCACCCTCCAAACCTCCCCAAAAGCAGACAAATTCCCCCGTGCCCCTCCTCCCTAGGTAGCTGTGAGCAGCAGGAGGTCTCCCAGGACCTGCCCCAGAGCATCCCAGCTTTCCGTAGCTTCCTGCCACGGCGTGCTCGCGGTGAACGGGCAGAGCCGGGAGCTTCCAGCAGGATTTCAAGGGGGGGGGGCCCCCGGTAAACAGCCCCCGGCGCACGAGTTCTCGGCGCTGCCTTTTTTTTTTTCTTCTTCCACCCCCTGAAGAAGGCCGTGCCACCTGGAAACGCCGCCCATGCGAGATGGATGGGCCAGCACGTCCCCGTCGGGGCCATCAGTGGGGGCACAGGCAGGGGAAGGGGCTCGGCGTCGCCCCTCCGGCTGCGAAACCCACTGATTTGGGGCGGTGAGAACAGTCCCGAGCTGCTCCAGGCTGGTATTTCCCAGGAAATATCGAGGCTGCTCCTGAGCCCGAGGAGCCAGGGCCCGTCCTCTCCCTGCGTTCCCATCCTTCGCCGCCGCCCTGCGTGAAATGGTGGCCCAACCTTAGGGCTGCGTTTGGGACCGGGGAGGCTCTTTCTCCGGTTCTGGTTTTGTAGGAAATCGTCCACAGGTGCCCCGCGGGCTCTGCCCCACGCTGAGCGGCCCCGCAGCCCGCGCCCCACGTGGAGACCTGGCCCCACGGCGGGGGTGGTTGTGGGGCTGGTGCTTGGCGGGGCTGGCTCCATCCTCCTGGGAACGCTCCGGCGGCTGTTTGTGAGCCTGGAGGAAGGCCCACGCTGGGCTCGTGCCACGTTTCGGCCAAAAAAAATGCCCATTTTTAGCCCGTTTTGCAATTCAAGGGGAAATCGGCACGAGCGGGGCCGCCAGGCAGGGCGGACAGGGACGCCCCCAGCCCACCGTGCCTCCGTTTCCCCAGCAGCCAAATTTCAGCCCACACATCCACGCAACCCCGAGTGGCTCCTGGGGACAAATCTGTGTTTTTTGGGGCTGTGTCTAGGTCCACGTCCCCCAGCTGCGTTGGGGGCGCACCCTGCTTCCAGCAACCACCGCCATCGGCTCTCGGTGTCCGGACCAAACCCAGCTTTAGGGTCAAGGCACGGGGATGGGAACGGACCCCAGAAACACCAAACGATTTGCCCGGCGAGGCCGCCTACCCCGTGCCACCCCCCAGGTCCCCGTACCTGTCTGAGCAGCGCGCCCTCGTCCAGGGCGTCCTGGCGCTGCTGGGCGACGGTGACGCCGAGCACCAGCGTGTGGATGCCGCAGGAGACGGCGGTGATGAGCACGATGGGCGCCAGGCGCAGCGGCAGCGTGATGAAGAAGGAGAAGACGAAGAAGGCCTGCCAGCCCACCGTGTCGCTGGCCTCGGGCGAGCGGGAGAAGTTGAGGCCCAGGTAGCAGAAGATCTGGGCCAAGATGAGGACCCAGAGGACGGAGGGCAAGAAGCGGCGCGCCGCCCGCTCGGGCAGCAGCCGGTACTTGCAGAGGGCGAAGAGCAGCGCGTGGGCGGCCAAGCCGGCCGCCGCCGCCAACGCCGGGGCCAGCTTGTCGGCAGCGTAGACGGCGGCGCACGTGCCGAGGACGTAGCAGTCGAAGAGGGCGGCGAAGACCACCAGCACCAGCAGGGTCTCGTGGCGCTGCCGTCGGAAGTAGGTCTGGTAGAGGTTCTCCAAGGACTCGGGGGCGAAGGTGAGGCGCATGAAGCGGGGCAGGCAGAGGCAGGGCCCCGAGCTTCGCACCGTCACCTCGTGGGTCCGAGCCACGCCGTGCTCGGGGTCGGAAGGGAGGCTCACCGAGTAGTCGGCCGAGTATTCGGCCGAGCACTCGGGCTCGGAGAACGCCCTGTGCCGGGGCATCGCTGCGCGTCCCCCCACCCCGTCCGGGCTCCGGCCCCCCGACGAAGCGCTCAGCGGGGCATCGCCCGCTGCATCCCCTCCCGGCTGAGCCCCGGGGGGGCCTTCCCCTTCTCTCCCTCCCCCCCCCCCCCCCCCCGCTGGAAAACGGCCGGAGGAAGGCGAGAAGGAGAGGGTTTTATAAATAGCGGCTGCCGGGAGCGGTGCCGAGCCGGCCTCCCCAGCTCCGCGCCAGCTCTCTCCCCAGCCCCTGCGCACTGCCAGCGGAAAAATGTCGCGATGCCTGCCTTCCCTGCCCCTCCTTCGAGGGCAGCCGGCTTTCGGGGGCGACCCCCGCACCCTCCCAGATCCTCGTAGCCCCCTCGTAGCCCTCGGTCCCCTCCGCCCCGCTCCCTCCCTCCCGGCTGCGGCAGCGCGGGGAGCGCAGGTGCGGCCCCGCCGCCACCGGGAGCATCCTCCGGCGGCCCCCGCCGCCCTCCTCCTCCTCCTCCTCCTCCTCTTCCTCCTCCTCCTGCATCCCCGCGGGGCCGGCAAGGCTCGGGCCCCGAGCTGGGGGAGGGATGGGGAGGGGAAGGGGGCTTTCCCCCGGGCCGGGGGAGGGAGCCCACCGCCGGCTGTGGCGGTCCCGGTGCTCGCCCCCCGCTCCCGGTGCGTCCCCGCCTTCCGTAACCCTCTCGCTGCCGGAGGCTCGGGGGATGCCCTGCTGCTGCCGGTGGTGGGAGGGGGGGAATGGGGTGGTAAGGCTGGGGGGGAGGGGAGGGAGAAGCGGGGCGGCACGCAGACCCCGTGGGGTTGTCACAGTCGTGGTCGTTGCGGGGGTTTGGGGATGCTCGGAGAGCTCGGGGAGCTCCCCGGGGGCACCGGTGGTGTTTTGGGGTGTGGGGTAGCTGGAAATGTCCCCTTCACCGGGGAGGGGGGGGTCCCTGTATAGCCCCCTCCACCATCCCAAACTGTCCTCCCCACCCCAGAGCAGCTGAAGCTGCAGCAGGGGCAGGGCTCCCACGCAGGGACGTGCCATCTCTTGAACCAAGTGCCTTCTTCAGCCTCGCTGGGCGCCAGAGACCCCGACCCCATTTCCCAGACGTGCAGGGTGCTGGGCCAGCCCCCTGCATGCCCACGTATCCTGCTGACCCGCCCTGGGGGTGCCAGCCACCCTACAACGTCCCCACAGGGAGCAGAGAGAACCAAGGCTTCCCCCGCTGCGTGTCCCCCTTCACCCAGGCTGCCCCGAGGAGGCTGAGACCCCACGGAAACCTTTTGGGAAGTTCCCCCTCCTCTGCCCCCACGTTTCAGCTGCTGCCTGCTCCCCTCGGGCCCTCCTGGAGGTGGTTCAGAGCTGATGGAGATGCCGTCGATCAGCCCCGGACCTCTAACGAGAGGCCATCCCGGCTGTTCTGCCAGAAGTAATTACTTCTGTGGGGTAATTAATACCAAAAGGAGAGCAGCGAAGCTCACAGCTCTCCGGAGGCTCCTGGAGTGCTCGGGGTTAGCGCTGGGGTGTGGACCAGGACAGCTGAGGTCTCATCTCAGGGTAAGGTTCGTTCCTTGTCCCAGGTGTGTACAGGGAACGAGGCTCTAGCAGCAAAAAGCTGACCTGGCAGCGGCTGTGGGGGCCAGGGTATGGGGCCAGACCCCAAATCCTCATGTTTTCCCCACGTCCTGGCCCCACCGAGCGCTGGGAAGCAGGGGGGCAGTACCTGCAGGCACCCCGACGGAGGCTTTCTGTTCTCCAGAGGTAGCTCCTGGTCGAATTTCTGGATGCCAAATGGAAACTGAGGAACGCGTGAGGAAGCACGCAGTCAGCACGGAGACGTGTGCGCGGGGGGGCGAGGACGGAGCCACCCCCCTGCCTCTGGGTGCTCGAGGTCCCCTGAAGGCAGCCAGGGAGGGCTGCAGGCCCACACCACGTCCCCGGGGGGGGCTTCCAGAGCCTCAGCCCAGCTCCCACTCTGCAGGGTTGATTCACAACCTCCATCACCCTCGGGGGCAGCTCTTCGCCACCAGCCTGGGCCGGAGCCGGCTGGGGAGGAGAGAAATGAGTCAAAGGGCAATTAAACATTAACAGCGAGCGGTCACGGCGGGAGGACAGCTCACAGGGCTTCCTTTGTTCCCCCGGGGGGGGGGGGGCGTTAATTTAGAAAAATAACACAGCTTAGAAGGTCGGCGGCATTGCCAGACGTGACATGCGTGGGTAAGCGTCGCCGAACATCCGGGCAGCTCCGTAAACAGGCGGGAGAAACCCCAGAGCAGCGGGCGGGGGGGGGGGGGGGGGGGAGCGTGCAGGGCTGGAGAGCCCCCGAGAAGCAGGAGCCGAGGCAGCCTTTAAGCTACTCAGAGATCTCAGCCTCAGGGCGAAGCGCAGCATTATTTACCCTCCTCGGTGGAAAAAAACGCAGAGAAATCGGTTTGGTAGGGGTACGTGGAGCTATTTTACGCATTAACCCTTTGTGGCAACACCTCCCCTCGGTGCCAGCTGCGCCAGAGGAGCAGCAAGTGCTTCCCAGCAGGACGGCTCGCTTCTTCACCCCAGATGAAAGCAGTGCAAAACGATGCTGGCCTTACAGTTCCTTAACGCCTCCTGCCAACGAGGGGGGATCTACTGCTGATTTATGACATGTTTTGAAGGGGAAACACCCAAAAGCTGCCTTGAGTGACAAAATAAATAAATAAATAAAAATTGCACTGACCATAGGAAAAAAAATGAAAAGGGTAAGCCTGGGGGTGGGTTAGGGACACACCCACCCACCCCTGCACACTCTCAGTGGCTTTTGTTTCACAGCTTAGCATCCTCTCCTTCCCTGCCACCCTCACACAGCAGCAAGGAAATAAAACTGGGTGCTGACAAAACCACGGGACCCCACGGGATCTCCCGTTCGAGTCTGGCAGCCTCAGGGAGAGGGAGGGAGGCGCTGTGATGAGGACGTGGGTGTCACGGGGAGAGCCCTCATCCTGCCAAAAGGACCATCCTTGGCTCCACAACAGTTTGGGGAGGAACTGGACGCTCCCCGGAGCCAGTTCCTTCCCGCAGCAGCAGAGGTTTCCTTGAGCAAACCCCTCCTCTTCCTCACATTGCCATCTGCTCCTTTTACAACACATCGCGAGCACGCTGGGGTCTTGCTCCCCTGGTTGGTGCTGGGATTGCCTCTGTCCGTGCCAGCGGGTAAATCTGAGGAGGAGGGAAGTGCCCCACGGCCGTGCGGCTGACGGGGAGCTAGCTGGGAGGAGGAGGGGAAGGTTTCCAGCTCCGAGGGGCTCCGTTCCCTACTTGATGTTTTTGAGGAGCGCAGTCCGGGCGTTCACCACGGCTTTGAAGGCGTCTTCGCTGCCGGGAGCCACGCACTTGTCGGGGTGGAGCAGCACGGCCAGCTTCCTGTAGGCTTTGTTCACCTCGTCCCTAGGAGACAGCACAACAGCGACAACAGTGAGGGGACCAAAGCCGCAGACAGCCCGGCGCAGCCTTGCCCTGGCTGGCGAAGCACAGTAGGGTGAGGAGTTCCCTGTGCAGACGCTTCTGAAGCCTTCCCTCGCTGGCACCGGGCTTTGGAAGTGACGATGCGGACAAAAAGCTGAAGGAAAGCTCGCAGGGCACTTCTCAGCGGGGCACAAGCAGAGGAAGAGGAGGAGAATCCCTCTCCACCGCGGGACGGTGCGGGCACGAATCCTCCCATCAAGCAGCCACGTGCCTGAGCCACGTGCCTGGGTGGCAGCACGGGAACAGAAAGCTGGGAGACAGCGTGGGGGCACACGCACCCTGACTCAGCTCCGCAGCAAACCGCCTACGCAGCCGGGGCGAAGGCACTGCACATCCCTTCAGCCCTTTAAGCCGTGGTGTCTAGGCCAAGCACCTCCTGCCCTCAGAGCTGCTGGACTCTCCCCGTGGGCGCGAGGGGGCTGGAGGAAGGCTCTGGCTCAACGCCTACCTTTCAGAGAGCTGACATGAGAATGGATGAGTCCTGAGTGATGTATGTTACCCAAACATCTACCCTCCTGGCCCTCTACAAAGTGTATGCAAGTGTAATTTTCGTGTTTCAGAGAAAGGCAAGTAAGACATAGCCCTGGGGCCTTGTTTGAGCTGCCCAAATCAGGCGGCAGAAGTGGGAGATTCAATATCCAACCTCTTACACGAGCAGTGACCAATTCCTAACTAAAAGTTCTCTGAGGAAGACAAGAGAAAGCTGTTAAAAGGGGAAAATTCATGCTCAGGACAGAGGGTTTCTTTTACAATGCCCTAATTTCGTGGTAAAACACAAACTACTTGTACCTGCCTGCTATACAAACCAAGGTGAGCCGCAGGCAGCTCGGTAAGAGACCACAGAAGCTACCAGAAAGGTTACGGACTGTTAGGCACGAAGTCCCCTCACCTGGTGGCTCCGGGCTTGAGTCCCAGCATGTCCCAGCTGTCCTTGCTGTTGCGGATCCTACGAATGGCGTCTGCCTGCTCTTTGGTGAAGCCGACCCCCATGCTGGAGGGGGGGCGCTTCCCGCCGTTGTCGCACAGGTCGATGATGGCGGAGTAGAAAGTCTGCAAACACAGGAAGGAGTTAGCAGGAGGGAACGCTAAAAGTGGGGGCGGGGGGGAGGAAAAAAAGGGAATGCTAAAGGGAAAGCTGCAGCTTTCTTGGGGTGGCACTTCACTGCAGAGTTACCTCTAGGGCAGGGGGCTAATTGGTGTTGTGGGATTCAGGAATTTCGGAGGATGTTCTGCCACCCTGGCTCAGTGCCGCGTCTGTGCCCTCATCGCCTTCGTCCCACGTTACCTGGAACATCTCGTTGATTCCCTCTCCCGTTTGTGCCGACGTCTCGAAGTAAAGAAAGCCCCGGCTCTCTGCCCAGAGCCGCCCCTCGCTCTCATCCACGCTGCGGTGCTTGGTGCAGTCAATCTGGAATGAGAGAAGAGGCAAAGGTCAGAGCCTGGCCGGGGTCTGCAGCAACAGCTGGAGGAGCACAGCTCCGAGGACGATCATCTAATGATGATCTGGTTGGAGAAGCTGACTGTTTGTCCTGAAGGGATGGAGGCAGCATAGAAAGAAAGCACAGAAAATAAAACTAAAGAAGTCTGTAAGAGCTTCCATGGTACAAATACCATGTAAACTTTGCTCGATCCCTTTCTGACTGATGTGTGGTCACCACATTCTCAAAGCCCTGATGATAGAAGGTGTCCAGTACTCCTCAAGCACAGGTCTGGCTCTTAGAACATCTTTTCTACAACCTATCGGTATTTGCCTTTCGAAGGGACCTCAATAGCTTGGCTCACGCCGGGAACGCAACAAGCACCGAGTGCCTTGCACCACAAACTTGTCTCCCTGCCCTGCCCTACCTTGTTGGCACAGACAACGAAGACGACGTTGTCCATGTTCCCGTGAGGGCCCAGCTCCTGCTTCATCTCGGCCAGCCACGCGTCCAGCGCGTCGAACGACTCCTTTTGGCCGACGTCGTAGACCAGGATGACTCCCTGCGTGTCCTTGTAAAACTCGTTCCTCACCTGCAGGGCCAAAAAGCAGGGCCAAAAGCAGCTTTTTTTTTTCTGTACCAGCAAAAGCTAGGCAAGTAATACCTTACTGGGCTACTCCCAGGAGAGCAGTCAGCCCATAAAAGACCAATCTTTCACTTATTTTTATTTTCTTTTACTTTTTACATGGGTAAATACTGACAGAACAAGGAGGAATGGTTTTAAACTAAAAGAAAGGAGATTTAGATTAGATGTTAGGAGGAAATTCTTTACTCTGAGGGTGGTGAAACACTGGAACAGGCTGTCCTGAGGAGCTGTGGGTGCCCCAGACCTGGCAGTGCCCAAGGCCAGGCTGGATGGGGCTGGGGGCAGCCTGGGCTGCGAGCAGGGGTTGTGCCTGTGGCAGGGGTGTTGAAACTAGAAGAGTTTTAAGATCCCTGCCAAGCTCAGCCATTCTGTGATCCTCTGAATCTCTGCACACACAAAAGAGCAGAGGCACAGTGGCAAACAAAGCATCAGACAAATAAACGGGGAGACTGTAAGCTCTGGGAATCGTCTGAGAGACCCATTTGTGTGTGTTTGTGTGTCCTTGTGGATGTCCCACTGGACCAAGCCCCTCAGGGATGCTGAGGAAAGCTGACAGGTGCCAAACGCCTCGGGGATGGGCAGGCTGAGGGCAGCCCTGCGGTGCACTGCCCAGAGCCGGGGCTGTCTTACCTCGTAGAAGAAGGGGTGCCCCGCCATGTCAAAGATGTTCACTTTGATCTCTCGGTCTCTGATCTGCACTCTGAAAGGACAGGAAGGAAATGCTTGAGAATGCTCTGCCTCAACCGCTGTGCCCCCAGAGGAATACTTCTCCTCTGTGCCAGAGAAAGAGCTGGGTGATCAGGGCCAGAGAAATCAGTAACAAGTTCCGATTGCATGGTTTAATGGCCAGAAAATTGCCCCAAGAGCTGCTCAGACAAGGAGGACAGCACCAGCTCTGGATGTAAGACGGCAATGGGCCTCTGTGCTGCCAGAGGAAGGCGAAATGCAGATTATCTGATGTGTGAAACTGACGCAGCATAGCCTGGCTGCAGGTCTTTGCCTTGTACTCCACAGCGTGCCCAGCTCAGGGCCGCATGAACATCCATGAGCAGCAGGACACAGGACAGGCCCAGCACGTCTTCCCTTTGTCCCCTGCAGTAGACACCTCGCTGAGCCCCCCGCAGCCCCCACACCACGTGGCTCTCCCCGCTCTCGGAGCATTCACAGCTCCTCGCCACGAAGGTAGAATCATAGAACCACAAGGTTGGAAAGGACCTACAAGATCATCTAGTCCAGCCATCCTACCACCAATACTACCCACTAAGCTACTACATGACATCTTGAGTACTCACTTTGTGACGCCGTAGTCGATACCAATGGTCGCCAGGTATTTGGGAACGAACCTCTTCTCGCAGTAGCGCTTTATAATGCAGCTCTGAGAGGAAGGAAGAGGGAAAGTCTCACCGGGAGGACACGGCACCGTGGGGCTGGGATCACACGGTCACATTAACGCTGAATTAGCTGACAACCTTCAGCCTGCTGGGTGGCTGCAAAGACATTCTCTGCCCTAAGTCCCTCAACCAACTAATTAACTCACAACAAAAGTACCAATATTTGCCAGGAGCAGTTTTTTTTTTTTTTTTCTGCAAAAGGAAGTGATATCTGGGATTCCACCCCTGGGTGTTTGTTATTCTTTAAGCATTTGGAAGGGAAAGCTCAGATCCCCGGGCCTGGCCTCAGGACACATCTCACCAAAGAGCTGGCAGCTGAGCGAGAATGAGGAAGCTGTGGGTGCATCAGAAGGGGAGATCTAAGGGAAATTTAAGGAGATTTAAGGAAAAAGCACACTGCCCAGGCGCCTCTTACCCAGCAAAAGGTTCTGCAGAGCCAGGCAAGGCCGCATCCACTGCTTTCGTGGCTGTGCAGACAGAACGCGAAGCCTGCCTTTGCAGGTACGAGTGTCACAAAACTCTGAGGGGATTTATTCCCCTATTTAAAACCCCAAGCCTGGACGACCTGTTTGTTGACCTGGGGAAGCCAGACCCCCCAAAATCTTGGGGAATACCTCACACTGCGTGCTCAGGCTGCCCAAAAATGCATTTAGGGACCCAACAGCTCCCCTCTCGCCCCGGTTCTGCCCTGTCTGGGGGGTGAGCCCATTTGTGAGAGGAATTTAGCTGCTGTGGGCCTCGGAGGGAGAAATGCCCCGGAGATTAACGCCACCCGCCCCCTCCGTGCCCGTGCCCTGAGGAAACTTTCAGGGTCTTTGGCTCTCTGTGAGGCACTCGCCTGCCCCGAGGGGACTTTGAGATATCAGCCGTTTAAAGGACTTTTATTTTATTTATTTAACACGCAGAGAAGGCAGCACTCGGGAGCAGAACCCGGCTAAGAGCCGGGAGCCCCCCGCCAAGGCTGGACCCTCAGGGCCGCGGGGCTCCCTCAGACGGGGCCGGGTGACGGCCGCCAAGCCTTGGGCATGAGCGCCGCCATGATACCTGCTGGGGGCCGCCATGACACCCGACCCCCCACAGACGTACAAGCCCGCCCCCCTCCCTCCCGCAGCCAATAACCGCCGCGCATCCATAAATGGCCCCGCCCCCTCCGCTGTCAATCACGAAGCTCCGCACCAACCTTCCGTACGCAACGAGCCGTTCTGATTGGCTCCCCCTCTGCCAGCGCGGCGGCCAATCCGCGACCTCCCTAGCGGGGCAGTCCGCTCCCCGATTGGCCAGCGCGCCCGCCCCTCATCGCCCGGCAGCCAATCGCGCCGCCTCACCTTGCCCACCTCCGCGTTGCCCATGGAGATTACTTTGATCCGGAGCGCCTTGCGCGGCTCCTTCCGCTTCGCCGCGTTCGCCTCCATGGCGGCGGCGGTGCCGGCGGGGCGGACCCGGCTGTAGGCCGCGGCGGGGAGCGGGGCCGGGGCCTCCTCAGCGCCCTGCGCCGCCGCTCGCGCGAGACTTCCGGGTTCTTCCCCCCCCCCCCCCCCTCCCGGTCCCCTCAGCAACGGCGGCAGGCGGAGATCTCGCGAGATTTCGCGGGGGCGGCGGTTCGCGCCGCTCTGACGGGGCGGGAGGGGGGAGGGGGCAGCGGGGTCCCCTCGGGGTCCCCTCGGGGTCCCTTCAGCGCCCTGGGGCTCACGGGGAGCCGATCCTTGAGCCCGGTGCAGCTTTTTAGTACTTCAGGGGGTTTATAAAAGAGATGGGGAGAGCCTTTGCTCGGTCAGTAGGAACGGGAATGGTTTTAAACCAAAAGGGGGGGCTCGGGGGGGAATCCTTCCCTCAGGGGGTGTTGAGGCGCTGACACAGGCTGCCCACGGAGGCTGGGGATGGGCCGTCCCTGAGGTGTTTGAGGCCAGGTTGGAGGAGGTCCTGAGCCTCGTCTGAAAAGGAAGGTGTGGGGAGCTTGGGGTCGGCCTCTTCTCACAGGTAATTAGTGATAGGGCCAGAGGGAGTGGCCTCAAGTTGTGCCAGGGGAGGGTCAGGTTGGAAATGAGGAGACATTTCTGCTCAGAAAGAGCGTTCAGGCCTTGGGACGGGTTGCCCAGGGAGGCGGTGGAGTCCCCGTCCCTGGGGGGGTTCAGGGAGAGGTTGGACGTGGTGCTTGGGGACATGGTTCAGTGGTGACACTGGTGGTGGGGCTGGGTTCAAAGAGAATGGTCTGGTCTTGGTTAGGGGCCGTTGGGCAGCCATCCCCAGGGCCCCGTGTTGTAATTAACATCTTTAATTGCTTCTAGATCCTGCCAAGAAGGAGCAGCTCAGCGTCATGCCTCGAAGACAAGGTAACAGGAGGGAGACGCGGCAGCTCTGTGGCTACACCTTCACCAATCTGGGTGACGCCAGCGAGATGGGGGACTCGTGGACACCAGCAGGGCTGCGTCCCCCTTAGAGGTGGCTCAAAGGGAGCTGCTGGGGATTTTGAGCCTCTTCCACAATCACCTCTTGGTCAGGAGATTCCCAAAGCAGGGACCACGTGGTTTGAGCATCTCAGGGGGCTTCACGGTCATGCAGGTGGTTTGAGCATCTCTCAGCTCTTTGGGACTTCGCTGTCACAGTAGAGATGGACCTGAGAGGGTTTTCTTCTCCCAAACTCCTGCTGGGAGCATGTGTCAGGTTGTGAGAGCCCCTGTCTGGAAAAGGGGGTGGCAGGGCACCTGGAAAGGTGAGGAAAGGGATTTTATTGCACAAAACTTGGGAATGCGCTGACTGCACACAGTGCTGCCACCTCATCACAAGCACCGGGGCTGTGGTGGGCATCGCTGGTGTGTGCCACGGTGTTGGGTGTTGAGTCCTCGCTGCCTCTTCTGGCTTCCTCCTGAGTGGCAGCAAGAAGCTGCTCTGACAGATCTGTGACGGGCAGTTTGGGAACCTTCTGCCTCATTATCTGCTCTCATAAATCTTTGCCAAAAGAGCCCCGCTGTTATACATCTCTGGGTGTTTTATGGCTCCAGCTCTGCTCTGCGTCTTCATGTCACCTTATCTTTCGCTTTGTTCTTCGTTACCTTCCTTTTGTTCTTCATCTTCCTGCAGTCTGGCCGGTTTGATGAAAGCAGGCACGCGACGCTCTGTGGCAGTGTGATCCCTTTAACCCTTTCTCCGTGGGTCCTACGCATCCACGTAGAGGCGTTTCTGGTCATACGGATGGTTCTTACAAACCTGTCTGGGAGCTGGTTGAGGGAATTCAGCCCTTCCTCACGGAGACGCCAGCCGGGACATCTCACCAGCGGCGTGGCAATGGGTTTATGATGCCTGCTGCCCCACTGATCTGATCAGGGTGGTGTGAGAAAGGGGGAAATTGGGATTTCCTTCCAGCCTGGCCCAAGCGTGTCCTTTGGTCTGTTTGGAACAGAGGAGGAAGAAAGGTCGCTTATCTCCTTGTTTTGCTACCAGATATAAAGTCCTCTGTGGGTTTTTTTTTCTGGGCTGGGAGAGATAGAGCCCCTCCGTGCCTGGGCAGGAGGTGGAGGGAGATAGTTTAGCACCACGCCAACATCTTCCGTGAGTCTGGGCAGCATGAGGGCTTAAGGCAGCCCTGATGCCTTACAGGGATACGGTGCCAGACACCATACCAACAGCTTTAGGGACAAACAGTTGATCTCTAAACAATGGTGCAGTAATAAATACAGATCGGTAGTGCAATTACCCGGGTCTTAATGACAGCAAATCCAGTAATTCACTAAGACTGGGCTAGTCTTCATAGCCGGGCACGCAACGACTTACACGGCCACGGCAGGAAGCAGGCCACGGCTTCTCCTGACAAGCGACTGGGGCCAGCTGAAAACACGTAATGTCAGGAGTAAAACAAGTAAGAAACCACTCAAGGTGAGGGTAACGGCTGGGGAATGAAGTGAGGTGTTGAATATTCCCACAGAGGTGGGAGATGACCCCAAAGGGAATTGCTGCCAGCTGGCTTTGACTGGTTTTGAGCCGCTGGGGTTGGGCTGCGAGAGGCAGAGCGTGACTCAGTTTCCCCAGCTCAAACCCAGGTGTGGTACGGCTACGCCTGGCTCTGGGAGATGCTCTGGGGACCTGTTGTGGCAGAATAACCGCGGGTCTTGTCCTCTAGAGCTGGGGCATCTCGCTCGGATGCCCTGCAAACGCCAGCGCTCCCGGCGGAGGTGCCCTCAGGGGACCCGTTGCAGCCGCAGGGCGCGAGAGCCGCCGCGAACACCCCAAGGGGCTGCAGGAACAGCTCCGGGGAGCCGGCGTGTGGGTCTCGGGCTCGGTTCTACCCCGGGCACGTGGCTGGAGAAGGGATGCAGGGCTCGGTGCCGGCGACCCCGCTGCGGCTGCTGCAGCAGCTCTGTGTCCATGGAAACAGCTGCGGGAGGAAGGAGGGAGCAGACGGACCGGGGACACGGACGTGCCTGACAAAGGAGGTGCCCGGGGCGAGCGGCTCCCCGCCGCCAGCCTCCCTCCCGGCATGAGCATCGCTGCTCCGGGTCGCCGCCGTCCCCCGGTGCTTGCAAGCCACCTCCCCGGCTCAGAACCGGGGTGCCCCACGTGCCCACCGTGCTGAGCTCAGCACCCCGGTTCTGAGCCCGTGGTGGGGACAGGGCCGCTTGTCCCGACCCCATCCCCAAATAATTTGGTGTTCCTGCCTGCCTGCTGCCAGGGGTCGGCCGGCTCCCGCGCGGTGAGTGTGCCCCGTGGGAGCCGTGCCGGGACACCTCTGGGCGAGGCTGGAGTGCGTCGGGGTCCCCGTGGTGGCACGACCCAGCGTGGCGATGACAGGTAGGGGCTCTTGGTGGCGGGGCTGGCGGTGGGGAGGGTTTGACTCTTCTCCAGCCTTTTCTTGCGCCATAAATCGGGAGGAGGAAGGTCCTGGAGGCAGCCTGGACCCTCACCCTGAATCTGGGCAGGGGTGCCCGTGTCCAGCCTGGCTCTTCGAGGCTCTGTGGGGCTTTTCCAGCGGTGATAAATTTGTGGGTTTGCACCAGCCCTGTGTGTTTTGGGCAAAGCCGAGGGGACCTCAGGGCTCCTCAGTGGTGACTGGGGCTGGAGCTGTGGCTGCCACCAGGTCCCCAAAGGGCCACCCTGTAGCGCTGTCCCAATGACCCCCGTGTCCCTTCGCAGCGAGCCGATGGTCCCAAATCCTTTCAAGCTAAGGGACGAGGGTTTTTGGGGCAGGGGGATTTGCCACGTCTGGCTCGGGCTCTGCCCTCCTCACCACGTTTTACTCCGAGGCTTTTGATTTACTCCACGCTGAGCAGAGATGCTCGGGAGCCCCTCGATGTGACAGCCGCCGCGTCCCCCGTGACAGTCCCCGGGGGAACGGGGCTCTGCTCCACCACCCGGGGAGCCCACAACGCGGATTAAACTCCCGAAATGTTTTAATTAAAACATAATTTCCCTGCAAGCGGGATCGGGAGGCGTCAGCCATTGCCTCATTAGCGAGCCGGGGGCTCTGCC
>CM021699.1:115804057-115835439 GCA_011074415.1 Stictonetta naevosa
CCCCCCCCCCCCCCCCCCCCGCTGGGGGTGTCCTCTCTTTGGGGTGGAGGGATCCCGGTCTTGTATAGGGCCGTGCACCCCACTATTTTCTGGGGGGTGCCCCCTCGGAGGGGTTGGGGGAACCTCGGTCCTATATAGGGCTGTGTGACCCCAGAGTGGCTGGGGGGTCTTTGGGATGGGGGCACCTCCGTCCTGGGCACACCCCCAGTTTTTGGGGGTGACCACTTTTTAGGGCTTGGGGGGGAACTTTGGTCTTGTACGGGGCCGTGTGTTCCCCTGGTTACTGGGGGTGACCCCTCTTTGGGGCTGGGACACACACGGTGGTCCCGTAAAGGGCGGTACACCCCCTTTATCAGTGGGGCATTGCCCTTTTACTTGAGGGGGGCCTTAAACCTCCGCCCCTCCCCATTAACCACATTAGCAGCCCAGGTTCCTGGGGTCGCCTGCTCCCCAGGGCAGGGAGGGAGAGCTCCTTTATGGGACCGCTGACCCCAAGATTATGGGGGAATCTCCCAGTCCTTTGTGTGGGGAAGCCTGGAGTGCTGTACAGGGCTCTTCAGCTCCACCTGGTTACCTGGAGGGGGTCCCACACCCCCCACCCCATAGCAGGAGAGACTTGACCCTATAAATGAGCACCCCCTGCGACGCTGGGGACTTGCTGGTCCCGACGTAGAGCTCGGCCCTCTATACACCCACGCACCTCGGGGTGTTCGGAGCTCTTCGACCCCAAAGCCGTCCTGGAAGCGCAGCGGGGCGACGCCGGGCGTAACGGGGAGCAGCTGGCCGAGCAGCTGGCCGCACCCCCCCCGCCCGGGGCAGCGGGCTGCGCTAAGCTGCCGGGAGATTTTTGGGAAGGGCTTTGGGGGGTGGCCGGGTGGCGGCAGGCTCTTAAATTCTCCCTCCCCTGCTGCCCGAGCATCCTTTCCGGGGCTGTCGGCACGGGGGGAGAGCGCTGCAGAGGTGGGAACCCCATCCCCCCCCCCCCCCCCCCCTTTGTGGGGTCGCTGCCGGCTGAGCCCCCTCTCAGCGAGGAGCTGCGGTGCCAGGGGGTGAGTGCAGCGTGGGCTCGGTGCTTTCCCCCATCTCCTGCGGGATGGGGTGCTCGATTCTGGGGGGCTCGCCGGGGGCACACGCGGAGCGGGGACACGTTGGGATGCTGCACCGGGGCGAGGAGCGGAGCCTGCGGGTTTGGGACTGGATTTCCACCTAGCAGGGTCGAGGGGCGGGAGGCCGAGGCGGGACGCCCGGTTTCCTTTCCTCTCCTCTCCTCGTCACCGTGCTGCCTCCTCCGTGGCCCTCCGTTGAGTCATTCAGGTCTCCCAGCTGGTATTTTTCCACCCGCAGAACCAGGGGGACGCTTCCTTCCCCTCCTTCCTTCCCCTCCTTGCCCTGTGGCAGCTCGTGGTGACGGCTGCCGCGCGCCCTGGGGACGCAGCCCCTCGCTGCCCCAGTATCCGAGCCCGGCCGGCCACGGATGGCAGCAGTGCTCCAAATCGGAGCTGCGAGACCCCCAAAGCCCCAGCAGCCCCCCTGGCGTCGGGGTTGTGGTGTGCTTGGGGTGGGACACGCTCTGCTCGTCCCTCGGATGCCCGCGGGGAGGTGACCCCGTGCCACATCTGGCCACAGCTCCTCCGCTAGCATCTCGGGGATGCCCCAGCTCCGAAATCCGCGGTCTTGGGGATGCCCCTGCTCCAAAATCCTCAGCGTTTCCTCCCAGGACGTAGTGTGAGGAAGGACAGAGCGTCCCCGAGGACCTGAATGTGACTCTGAGGACAAACGCCCGGCCGGTCCCTTCGCCCGTAGCGCCGGGGCCGGGCGCTGCTGCGGCTCGCGGGCTTGGAAAGCTTCCAGGAGCTGGCAAAGCTCCGTGGGATGCTTGGGATGAAAGGTGCATTAGGGATGCACGGGATTATCGGTATCTCTTTAATCTCTCTTTTAACCGTCTCTTGGCCAGTGGGAGGGATCAGATGGGTGCCTGGGGGGAGCTTTGCTCTGCGGGCAGGACGCTGGCTCCATTTCGGGGACCTGCCTGGCTCCCGGGGAGGTGTTCGAGGGGCATGACGCCCTCCCGCCCTGCACATCCACCCCTCTAATTCCACGGCTCCGGCATTCGTGTGCACGAGGTGAGGGTTTCGGGGGAGCTCTGCCTGATTTCTGCCTGCCTTTGGTTTCCTTTCCCAGCCGCCGGTGAAAATGGGAGAACTGAGCTTCGAGCCCAGCCTGGGCAGCCGGTGCCGTGTGGTTTTGTGAGCCCAGCCTTCAATCTGCTCTTCCCCTCTCCCGTGGGGGCTCGCTGTCCCGAGCCAGGCTCGGGGATTAGCTTCTCCTCGGCGTATTTCACAGCACAGGAGCTGCTAGCGGGCCGCCAAACACGGTTGCCCCAAGTCTGGGGGCTCTCCGATGCTCCCGGCCCATCGTGCTTTTTTTGTGCCCTGCTTTGTGCCCTGCTTTGCGCGCTGAGCACCGCGGTCTCCAGGAGGCAGGGGCTTAAATCTGAGTGAGCCTGGTGGGCTGAGAGGCTTCCGGAACGGGTTCACGGGCAGAGCGTAGGGTGAGAGCGGGGAACGCCGGGGATGGGATGGAGTTCGTGGTCCCGTGGGTGCTTCCCAGCAGGATTTGGCCATCCCCTGCTATGTTTGGCAGCCCTGGAGCCCCGTCGGAGCTGCGGCCAGCCTTGGGAGCCATACCCAGCCCGACCAGCCACGGGGTTTGTTTCCGCCACGCTCCCTCCGGCACGAGCTGTCTCCTCCCACACCAGAGGAGCTGGAAATAGAGGTTCCCTTTTTTCGGCAGCAGGGGAAACGAGGCTTTTTCGGCTACCCGGGGAGGAGGCGTTGCCGGCGGTGGGCGCCAGCAAGGTCCCTGCGAGCTGTCTGGGGCTGCCAGCGTGCCACTGAGTCACAGCCAGCAGCGGATGGGTTTTGCGCTAAATAAATCGCGCTCGGTGGGACTGGATGGCTCAGCAGGGGAACGTGAAGTGCAATTAAACTCTTCTTTATTTTTTTTTCCCTTTCTCCTCCTTCTGTGCTTGTTAACTAAACGATCGGCAAATTAATTCAGCGCTCGCGGAGGAAAAGGGGCTGTTTGTGGCGCCGGGGGCTTTCCCGAGCCGCCCGGCCACAGCTCTCCTTCGGGTCTGTGCTGAACCTTGATGCCCGCGGTCGTGTCCAGGGCTTTATTTCGGGCCCGCATCAGATGGCATCCACGCGTCCGGCAGAGTTTGACATCTGCAGCGAAGACGGGGACGGTGCCAGGGCAGTAGCTGGCATTGCTCGCCTCGAAGCTCATCAAGCCCGACAGCTTAAGGGCTCCGGTAATTGGTCGCACGGGCGGTAATTGCACAAGCAGACGCCCTTCCAGGGATGCCGAGCTCTTCGCAGCGCCGCGGCTCTGTCGCAGGGCGCTCTGCCCCGGCGCCTGGAGTTGTTCCCCCTCCGCAGGAGCTGCAGACATCCCAGGAAGGATGGAGGAAAGCGTGGCCCTGGTGCTTTCATCTCACTTCCCTCTAAATGAGGGTGTTTGGTTACGTTTTCTGCCAAAAACTAAAGCTAGCTGTGGGCTTTGATTTGGCAAATCTTGAGGAAACGGGGAACCACAAGACCGCATCCGGCCAGCGTCTCACGTTAAACCTCGCTGCGTTTTTGTGCCACGTGCACAACCCTTTTTCTTTTCCTTTCTTTTCTCTGAAAACCTTTCCAACCTGCAAACCTTCCCGTGTCCTCTGTGCCGCGTGGGGCAGGGTCCCGGGCTCGCACAACGAACTTGGCTCTTAATTAAGCAGATTTTGGAGGCTGTGGACCTTAACCCGGCTCTTAACTAAGCAGATTTTTCGAGGCTGCCTCTGCCAGCCTCCCCGCGTGCGGGACCTGGACCAAAACGGCTGCGTGCATGCCGTGCCCAGCGAACGTCTGGCATCGAGGAGCCCCGCTGCTTGCCGAGGCCGGAGTTTTGAGTGAATTTTCCTGCTCTTTAAGCTCTTTCCTCCCCCAGCTCTCCCGCTGCCGTGCGTTGTGTAATGAAACCAGCCCTTAAGGCGCTTAACTCCCCTTCTCCTCCCCGCCTGCCAGGTACAGTAACGCCAACCCCCCTGCCCTTAACGCGTGGCTTCCCCCACGTGCAGGAGGGTCGGTGTGGTTTTAATGCCCGGGTCTAATCACCGCAGGGAATTATTAATTAATCTGGCTGCTGCTGGAGCTTGGTGCGCCTGCTGCGGTGTCGGACCGGCGGGCTGAGCTGGTGGTGAAGCGTAAATAATGGATGGCCAAATCCGTCAGCGGTGCAGGCTGCCAGGGGGGCTGATTTATGTTCCCCCCCCCGCGTCCCGTGGGGTCGTTAAAGCTGCGTTTGGTGCCTCAGCACCTCGATAAGGCAATGATTCTTCTTGAGGTTGGGCAGGGTGGGCCCAGCAGTGACGCGTGAGTGCTCTGCACCTCTCCAGGACGAGACCCGGTGAGTCGTGTGCGTGTTCCCAGCCTGGCCGCGTGCCTTTGGAAGCGGGGAGACAGGAGGAAGCAGCAAGTTCGGGCAAATCCAGGTGGGTTCAGCCACGCCAGCGCCAAAGACAGCGTGGATTTGGCCTCTGAAGCAGCTCCCCCATAGGGTGCCCCACGGGGGAACCGGTATGGGGTGACAGGTTGGCCCCCCCCCATGCCATGGTGTGTGCCCTGGTTGAGGTAAGGCAAGAGCAAGGTGTGGAGAAGCTGGGGGAAGCAAATTTAATTGCTCAGCTAAAAGGCTCTGCACCTTCCCCAGCTCTGCCTCCCCCGTTTCATGTGTCGGAGGGGGTCTCTCGCCTTTTTATGGCTGCTCTTTCTTTGCACGGGGATGTTGTGGAGGGTTCGGGCTGGTGTCCAGCTCCCCTCCTGGCTCGGAGGCTGCTGCGGCCTCACCCCATTCCGGCCGTGGGTGCCACGAGGCCGTGGTTTTAATGGGTGCCCGGTGCTTTTCAGCTCTCTTATTCCTTTGGGAGGGCTTCCTGCTGCGCTCCCTCGTGGCTCCAGGGCTGGCTTTTGGGCAGGAGCAGGACCCGCAAGTGGTGCCCGACGGAGCCACCGGCACCCATCGAGGCGCCGAGTCTGCCCCTTCTCCCTGCTGGCATTGCTTATTTCTTGCCTTCCCCAGTATTTTCTCCCCTCTCGACGTGCCCTGGGGCTCCCAGCTCCATCCTGCCCTGCAGGGACCAGGACCAAAGGGTCTCCGGGCCAGCCCGAATATTGCTCGGTGACATTTCTAACATCATTTCTAATACGGAGATCTCGTCCTTCGCCCCAGGCCCGTTTACCTGCCGGGTGCCAAAGTCCTGCGGGATTCAGAGGCTGGGCACGGAGGAGACTCTCACGTCGGGCACGTAAATGAGATTTTCCTAAGCCGATTAGGGGAAGGTGTCTGGTTTGGTGCACGGCTCGGGGGGAGACGGCACCGGGCCGGCGGCGCGCTCCCTGCTTTCAGGCCCCTGTCCCTGCGTGGAGCTGAGCGAGTGACCTTCACGGCGTGTTAGGCTTAACGTGGGGTTTTGCTCGTTTTAATTAAGATTTATTTGCAATCAGTCGGAGCGCCCTTATTAAGTAAATGCCACACCTCGAGTAATGTGTCCGTGAGGCTTTTCGGCGGGGTTTATCGCCGGCCTGCCGCTAAAATGGGGAGAGGGGAGGGGGTTCATGGGGAAATGGTCAAGGTCAGCGCGTGGTGGGAGAGTGTGTGGCCATTATGGGATGTGAGCTGTGTCCCGCTCTCCTCGGGCTGCTCTGCCACCCCCAAAGCCCCCGTTACAGCCGGTACCAGCGACCCCCCCTGGAAACGCGTGCGGTGAGTTTATCTGAGAGCCCCGGGGTGGTGGAGCAGCAAAGTGGGGGTTTCGCCGCAATCTCTGCGACGAAAGCACTCTAATTATCCCCAATTAGATCGACTTTCTCGGAGCTATCAAAGCAAAAAGCCCTCTGGGCTCGCTTTGCCCCCCCCCCCGGTGAGCACGGTTGTGACCTGAGAGCGGCGAGGAGGAGCCCGAAAAGTGACCCCGGGGGGCTGCGAGGCGGAGGTGACACCCGTGACATCGTGCACGTTGTCGGGGTGCCTGCGGGAGCCCCGCGTTTGTGGGTTCCCCACCTTATTCCCCCCACAGGGAGGGGGTCAAGTCGTGTTTCTGCGTGCCTCAATTTACCCATTTTTATTTTTAAAGTAAATTTATGTCCTTGGCTCTCGCAGCTGCAGGCTGCCGGCAGGAGGAGAGCGTGCAGCACCACGTGGGTCCGTCCTCGCGCCTGCCACGTCCCTGGATCTTTTGGGGTCATCTTTCAGGGTCAGCTGCGACCCGCTGAGCCTCCGCCTTATTAGCTCTGCCCGCGATGCTCAACGCTCGCAAGGGACAGCCTTGAATGAGAGCTTTGGGCCCTGGGGACCTTGTCGGACCGACCCCAACACCCTGTCTCCCCCCCCCCCCCCCAGGGTTGCTCCCCAAAACGCCCAGCTCCCCGTCCACCCCCGCGCATCCACCGGCGGAGCAAAGCCAGCGCCGTGTTCCCAGCTGCCACCGGAGCCGCCTCGGTGACTCAGCAGCCGCGCTGAAAGCTCCCTTATTTATTTAAACGCCTGCTCCCGCTCGGCTGAGCATCGCCCCGCAGCGATGCTGCTGCTGCTGCTGCCGCTGCGCCGGCCCCGGCTGCGGCGCTGCGAGGCCGAGAGCGGCACCCCGAGCCCCCCGGCTTCGCCCCGGCCGCGATGGCTTTGACCAGCTGGGTGCTGAGCCCCGCGCTGCAGCTCTGCGCCGCCGGCCCTGCCTGCTCCTGGGAGATGCTGCACGTGGCCGGAGCAGGTACAGTCCTTCCCCCTTCTGCTTTTCCTTGGGGTGCTGGGTTGTATTTCGGAGAGGGGAGCCGCTCTTCGTGGCTGCTGGTGGCACCAGCGTGGCCACGGGGGTTGTTGCCAGCCCTGGCACTAAGATTTGGAGCGTTTGGGGACGTTACATGCAGACCAAACAGCTGGCATTGGGACCAGACTTGGGTTTTTTTTGCTCTCTGGTGAGCCCTTAGGGGAGGGGAAATAAAGCGAGGGAAAACCTTCTGTTTTCATCAAGCTCCGTGCTATTTTTATCCCGGTTTCTTCAAGATTTACAGCCTCCCTGTCTGTGCATACATTTCTCCGTCCGGGCTGGGTCAAAACTGACGGAAGGCAGGGATTTGGGACGGTAAAAGTTCCTCCTGGTTTGATGCAAACAGGCAGGGTAAGAGCGCCCAGCTGCAGTGAGCTCAGCCCTCCTACGAGACATCAGAGAGTCGTACCCGGAGCTGCTGCCCTGAACGAGGCTTTGTCCTCCCTCTGGCTGGAGCTGGGCCGTGTGGGATCCTGCCCACGGGTGTCCCGGCATGGTTTGGGGTGCGGGCAGCAGGGTGCTGGCTTTCCCCATCCAAAAAAGAGCTCCAAGTGCTCCCCGGGGGGGTGGCGGTGCCTGGTCCCCCCCCCCCCCCCCCCAGCAGGCGCCTCGGGGCTTCGTCTCTGTCCTGCTGCTGCTCTGCCTGCAGGCGAGGCCTTAAAATCCTCGTGCTTGGAGAAGAGGGAGTCACGTCGGGTGAGAGGGAAGGCACTGCCTTTAATTAAGCCATTATTACCGATGGATCCTGCTACGTCTGCTCTTGGCTTCGTTCATCGGGGCGAGGGGGGCAGCTCGGGACCGCGGCTGCTCTCCCAGGGTTAACCCTGAGAAATGCTCCGAAGTCCCGCTGCTGGGGATGGGAGAACTGCCGGCGAGGCTGCGGGATTGAATGGGATCGCTTATGGGGAAGCCCCCCGGCTATTTTGTAGGGTGAGCTGGTGGCCCCGGGTTTATGGGGTCGCCGGCACCCGGCGAGGTGGGCTAAGTCGTGCCGCTGTCCCGGGCGAAGGGAAGGCATTAAGAGGGTTCAGGTTTGTGCCAAAGGCAAACGAGGATTCATGGAGAGGCCAGATTAAAGGTATTTTGGGGAGGAAAAAAAAAAAAACAGCTGTCGTGGGGTGGCACGGTGGGGTTGCTTGGTGTCCTTGTGGGGTACAGGGACTGCTGCCCCGTGCTGTCCCGCAGCCCGGAGGTAGGGGGAGAGTCAGGGGTGCTTGGTGGTGCTCAGCACCTCAGCGTGGGGGCTGCGAACAGGAAAACGCATTTTCCTTTCATAATTTGCAATGAGATGTTCTCTCTTCCTTTTCCCTCTTGGTTTGAGGGCCCGCAGAAGATCTCCTGAGATGCAGAGACCCAAACTCGAGGGACCTTTGTACGTCAGGGCGCTGCTTTCCTGGGCGAGGGAAGCAGCCCTGCGGTCCGACGCCAAATGGTGCTGGTCAACAGCCAATTCCCTGCCTCTCAGCTGCGGTTTTCTTCCTGGTTTTGCTTTGTTTTCTTTGGCTGCAGAGTGCTGGGTTGTCATCAAGTCGGTGCCGCTGGATCCAGGGATGTGTTTTCCACCACGGGCATCTCCACGCAGAGGCTTTTGCCCGGGAGCCGAGGTTTTTATCCCCGCTCACCAGCTCCGTCTCCTCTCTTCCAGGTGTGTGCGGCTGCTGCGGCGCCCTGCGTCCCCGCTACAAAAGGCTGGTGGACAACATCTTCCCCGAGGACCCAGAGGTAAACACGAGGCGCTGCTTCGTGCATCTGCGCTCTGCGGGGCTGCGGGGTTTGTCTTCCCCAACGTACAAGGAGCGGGGAAGTGCTAGGAGGCGACCGGGGTGCTCTGGGCACCTGCCACCGCCGCCGAGGTTTGCTGCAGCTCCTGACGTTCGCTGCCTCTGGCTGGGGGAGGCCCTGACGCCCTGCCTTGCTCTCTTTCAGGATGGGCTGGTGAAGACCAACATGGAGAAGCTGACGTTTTATGCCCTGTCGGCCCCGGAGAAGCTGGATCGCATCGGTGCCTACCTCTCCGAGCGGCTCATCCGCGACGTGAGCCGGCACCGATACGGGTGAGGGCTGGGAGAATGTTTTGGCCCCCTCTGTTATCAGCATAAAGATGGGCCGGCAGATAGGAGCGGGGTCTTGGGGAAGGGGAATGTGTGGGGTACCCAGCTCGTCCATGTTCTAGGGTGTCCCGAAGCTTTCAGCATGCTGCAGAGGGACCGGAGCGTGTCCTGCCTCCAGAAGTGAGAGGTGGGAGCCCGCAGGGATGTGCAAACCCTTTGCAAAGTTGCAAGGGGCCAGGTGAGCTGGGAGCCACGCAGCACTTCGCTGGGGTTGCGATGTCTCTGCTTGAGGGTTCTGCGTGTGCACAGCGTTTGTCCCCAGCAGCAGGACTGCCATCGTCCTTCTGGGACGTCACGAGGAGCCTGCGGCACCCTCCTGGCCTTTAAAACCCCCGAGAGAGCACGCGGTGGGGATGCGTCGGGCTGCCTGGGGACTGCTGTGTTGGCTCTGTCCAGCTTGGTCCTGCCTGGTCCCTGTTCTCTCCACGTTCCCACCCCGTGTTTACCGCAGGGAGAGGCAGCACCCGCCTGGAAATAGCTGAGCGCCCCGATTAGAAGCGCCGGGGGGAGCTCGGGGAGGGCTCCTTCCCTTTGAAACAGCTCCCGGATTGATCCTCGCTGTCTGCTGAACAAAGCCACGGCTCAGCTTCGTGGTGCGAGCTCCAGCCTGCCTTTCATCCCGGGGGAAGAGAAGCCAGCCGCCCGCCTCAGAAGCGTGCAAGTTGGCAAACCTTCAAAGCCTCGTCCGCGTTCACCCGTCACCGGGAGTGACGGGACGTCCAAAGCTCTGCCTGCTGTTAGGCGGCTGTTAACGGGGCTCTGCTCGCGACGCCGGGAAGAAGAAAGGCTGTCGGAGGGGTTTGACGTCTAATGGCAAGCCTTGGAAGGGGGATGGATTCCCTCCCCGTCCTCCTGTGCGTGCAGGCGAAGTTTTGAAGCCTAATTTGGAACGTCCCCAAAAGAGAAGTCACGCTGTCGCGATAATAGCGGCCACGTAATGTTTCCAGCCTCCTTTCCTACCAGAAAGGAGCTTGACGCTTCCTGCTGGTCGCTGGTCACCTCTTTGTGCCCTTTTTCCCCCTGGGCAGTTTTTTAACCCGGTTTGACAGATGGGTCGGAGCCTGGCAGAGCCAGGAATGCTCGGCTGCTGATTTTCACGGTACCCGGACGAGTTGTAGCGGTGTCTGAAGGACAGGCTGCAGCGTGAGCTCAACCGTGCCACCGGGCACCAGGGAATCCACTCGAGTGTGCAGGCAGGTTCCACCAGTTCCTGGGGCCTCGGGAGAAAGGATCAGTCTTGCTGTGTTTTACCGGGAGGTTTAGGACTTATTCCTTCCCGTGAGAGGGCAGTTTTCCTCTCCAGCTGCCCTTTAGCATGCAATTAGGGCTGGCGCAGGTAGGTGGGCAGCTCGCTGTGTCGAGCTGCTTTTGGGTGTCACCCAGGCTGCAGATCTGGCCACGCGAGGAGCTGGAGCACAACACTGAGGTTAAAGGATGAATTGTGCTCGGTATAAAGGGCACAGCTCTGCGCCTGCCACCTCTTGCTGTGGCAGCAGATCCTGGCTCGATGCGAGCTGCTGTGATGCAAAGGTTCAGGGCTGCACGGAAACAGGAGTCGGAGGGAGGTGGTAAAGAGATGGAAAGTTTGTTGTACTCCGTGTCTTGGTACTGGATCCATGTCAGGTCTCTGGGTATCTCAAAAGTCCTGCTGGAGCTGTGAGACTGTGCAGTCACTGCTTTTTTTGCATGCACGTTTTGGGCATCTTCAGCTGGAATAAATGCCTGCTCGCAGCAGTCGGAGGTCGCGCTTTGCTTCTCCGCTGGGCTCTGTGCGTGCACAGGGGGCAAGCAGCAGCTGGAGGTCGGCGTGGTCCTGCCACAAGCAGCTCCGGCTGCTGCAGCGTTCCTGAACCAGATGCAGCGAGTGCCGCAGGACCAGCCTGCGAGCGGCAGGCTTCCCCAGAGCAGCCGGTCCAATTCGGCTCGAAGATGTGAAGCGACACCCGACAAATCCCGCAGTCGCTGCGTAATCGGTCGCCACCTCCGGAATGGGCACGCGATTGAGATTCAGCGCCGGGCCCTCTGGAGGCAGGGAGCGTGGCAGGAACGGTTTAAGAAATAGCCTGGATCTAGCTCCTGCTGGAGGAAATGCTGCTCGCCCCAGGAACTTGGGAATTAGGCCGGCTGAAGGCAAGGGGAGCCCAGAGGAGACGCAGGGAGGGGGGCACGGTGCTGCTGGCAGCCCTGGTCCTGGGACATCCGAGTCTTCCTTAGGAGGAGGGACGCTTGGAGCAGCCTAACAACCTCCTGAGGCTCTTTAGGATGTGAACTTTTCCCCGTTGGGTCAGCTGGGGCAGAAGGTTGGTGTTAGGTTGGCTTTACTGGGGAGCACCTGGGCGATCTGGGAGAAGGGAGGAAGAGGGAGGGCCGTGGGGCTGTGCCCGTGCTGACCCCGAGCTCTGCCCGCTCCCAGGTACGTCTGCATTGCCATGGAGGCCCTGGACCAGCTCCTTATGGCCTGTCACTGCCAGAGCATCAACCTCTTTGTGGAGAGCTTCCTGAAGATGGTGGCCAAGCTGCTGGAGTCGGAGAAGCCCAACCTGCAGATCCTGGGGACCAACTCGGTGAGTAGCAGCGCGGGGGGGAGGCGGCGGCGCCCTGCTGCCCCTGCCCTCGGCCCCTGAGTCCCTGCACGGTCCTGGGGCAGAAAACCCTGCTGGGACAGGGGTGAGTGGTTGTGGGTGAGGGTTTACGATGTCCCCCCACGTGCATCGTGCGATGTGTGAGGTTTCGGAGCCCCCAGCAGTGCTGCCCGCATGCTCTCTCCGCCACTTGCTGCCTGCGATCTCTGTCTCTGTGCCCCCAGCTCTCAAATTCCTCTTTTCCAAAAGGAGCCTGAGGACACGGGGACCGTCAGCAGTCTCAGACAATAACCCGACTTAGGATGATCCCCACGGATTTGGGGAGCTCTTTGTGCTCCTAAAAGGCCTGGCTTAATCAGAGCAAATAAATGGCTTAGCCAGGCCGGGGATGTGTCAGTCGCAGCCGTAAAATGAGCGAGGTGACGTCCTCACGGCATCCAAACTGCTGATCCCGGCCGGCAGCCAGCGGGGTGCTTGTGAGCTGCCTTCCTGCTGGGGGACAGCTTGCTCTTTGCTGGTTTTACTGGGACTACTGGGCGTACCTAAAAAAAAAAAAAAAAGAGGGGTTAGGTGAAGCCGAACCTCCTTTGGGCAGCAGGGTGGGCTAGGCAGATGCTTTCTGGAGTGTCTGAGAAATTCAGGGACAGCTCAACCCTAACCTTCTCTTATCTGCTGTGTGATGGGAGAGGGACGGGCAGTGGAGACCTCTCACACCCCCTTCTCCCTGGCTGCTAACTGCTCCCAGCTGGGAGCTGCCCGTCGGCAAACCTATTTATTCATCCTCAGCTCGGGGAGGAGCAGGAGCAGCGATCGCTCAGCAGGACCGGGCTGCCCGCTGCCGACAGCACCTTACCGTGGTGGTTTTCTTGTGGCAGTGCCCCGAGGCGCGCTGCAGGAGCTGCCTGGGGAAGCTCCTCGGGATGGGAGCGGTGCCCAGCAGAGATTTCAGGGTCCTGGCCCCGACACAGGCACCCCGGAGCAGGAGGCAGCGCGTTTCCGTGGTTTAACCGTGGGCAGCAATCGGTGGTGGATGCTGTAACGAGGGGTCCAGATCAGGAATGATGATTTTGTGGGTTTTTTCCTTTGATTTTTCCGGAGCGTGGCGGCGTTTGGAGGGCGAACAGCACAGAAACCTTGCGGGCTCTCATGGAGAAGTGAGTGACGATAACGAGCCACTTCTCCCTGGATCTGCTAACGAGGCATGTGCCTCGGGCTTAATTAGTGGGTGCTGTCTCAAGCAGCCTTCACAATAACGGAGCTGATGGCGAGGGCGGGAGGAGGTTGTTTATAGAAACCTGCTCCCAGTGAGTCATTCCCCGTGAAATCTCTCCTGCCACACATCTCCCTCCTCGCCACGAGCCGCAGAGGGGCTGCGAGGACCAGCAGGGCACGGCAGCGGCAGATAGCCAGCGTCCTGTGATACCACAACCCCCCCGTATAATCCCCGGGGTGAAAATCTGGAGCGGCAGCTCAAATCCACTTTGGTTCCTCAGCCTCGTTAGGAAGCGTCCCTGCTTTGGGTAGGAACCGTCTAATTTCCAGCTCGGCGTCGTCCCGGCTTTCTTTTGCCTCGAACCGTCGTGGATCTGGTGTTTAAATGGCTCTTCCCCCTTCCTGATGTTCCTCTCCTGATGCCTTTGTGCCTGATGGATTTCTAGGTGGCAGCGTTGCCCCTGCCCAGCCCCGCAGCCCTTCAGGAGCAGTGTTGTGGTCCAACGTTTGAAATTTTGGCGGTGGGAGACGGGTCGCGGAGCCCCAGAGCAGCTTTTCAGCTCCGTTTTCAGCGACAGATCCCTCTCCCTGAAGGTTTGGTGCCCTCCCTGGCAGCACAGCTCTCGCTGGGACTTTTCCATCCGTGTCCCAGTGCCGTTTTATGCCCCAGGGCACAAGTTGGCAGTGGGACCGGGGTGGGCACCCCCCACAATTGCCCTTGTAGGGGCAGCTTGCGCACGGGCCGGGCGCCACGAGGTGCTCAGCACCCTCTGACAGCAGCTGGAGGGTGCGCGGTCCTCAGCTCGCCGCCAACCTCAGCCACTTCTGCTGAGGATTTGCCCTTTCCCTCCTTTTTTCACGACTTTTCCTGGCCGTGGGGGTGCTCGGGACGGCTCCCCCGGGGGCTGCCGCAGGGGAGCCCGGTGCCCGCTCCTTGCTGCGCGTCCTGCCCTCGCCTCCGGCTGCACGTGGAGTTGCCACGAGCTTAAAAAAAAAAAAACAAAAAACAAACAAAAAAAAACAAACGAAACCACCACGTTGTGGTACAGAGGTTCCTTATGTAACAGCCCTGCATTTTGCTGGTGAGTAAGAGGAGTTTTATCAGCCGGAGCCGGTCCCTGTGCTCTGGGAACGGTTCCTGGCGGGGCTGAGCCAGCTCCTTCGGTGGTACCGAGCCAGCCTTTGCAGCTGACGGTATGAATAGCCTGGCGCAGCGGGCGCGTGCTCATCGGTGCCTGGCCCTGGGTGACAAGTGTGGGCTTTGCCAGCTGCGGAGGGGCACCGGGGGCCGTTCGCCTGCTGCTCTCGTGGCTGGATGCCGGCAAAGGCAGAGAGCAAGAAGAGAGGAGAGCCTGCCCGTAGGGTGAGGAAGGAGGTGCTGCGTGGCACCCAGAAAGCGCTGGGTGGACAGAAACCCCCCCGGAGGTAAGTCTGATCCTCCCAGGATGCTCACAGCCATCCTGAAACCTCAGCCTGAGCCTTTGTGCCGCCCCAAATGGCTTGCCCGAGTGACGCGGGCTGCATCGTGACCACAAAGCTGTGCTGCTGTCAGTGACGGTGCTGAGCCAGCACCAGCGCCCCGTGCTGCTGCAGCATCCCCGTCTGGCAGGAGGGAGCCTTCAGCACGTGCCTGTAGCAGGAGACGTCTCGCTCACAGGGCCGGTAGGCGTGCGCGGCTCCGTCCTCCGCCTCTGCCGGCGGGTCAGGGCTTGGATCTTGCCCAAGGGCTCCTCTGTGTCTCTTGGCTGCTTTCCTTGCCTGGCAGAGAGCGGTTTTAGTGAGCGGCTCCTGAGTTCGAACGCAGCTCTCTCGGTGCAATTTGGGGTGGTTTGGGGGCATTGCCCGGACGGGGCGCATCCCTTCCCTTCCTCCTGTGCCCGTGCAAGTGGCCTCAGCTTTCCCAGCCTGCCAGCAGGAGTGCAAAAGCAACCAGCTGGTTTCATCCCCCCAGCTCTCTGACAGCTGCTTGTCCCCATGCTCTGAGGGGGAGGATAAAGCACGAGGTCCTGGTGGCACAGGCCAAGGATAAACCTCATCCGTCCCCAGCACCAGGCGCTGGTGGATGGGTCCAGCTTTTATCCGTGCCCTGTGTGTGCTCGGGCCAGGAGCTGATGCCTTGGATTTTGTGGCCACTCTCGTGCTACAGATATTTTACTTATTTTGCCCTTTTTTATTTACTCCTGTCGGTGTAACTGCAGGAGCCGAGGTCTCCCCTTCCTGCCCGACCCTTTGAATAACTTTATGAATTCAGAACAAAGCTCGAAAACGTGGTCATCCCTTCTTCCCCCTACATTTTCTGGTGTGGCCAGACCGGAAAAAAAACATACAGAAAGAAACCCCAGCCAGGACTTCGGCTCGCCGGGTGCTGCGGGCAGACCTGGGCTGTGGTTACGAACCCGCTCGCAGTTGGTTTCCTCGCTGTCGTTTCTCAGGCCGTTTCCACCCTGAGGCTGCATTTGGGAAGTGTCAGAAGGTTTTTGTGCCAGCTGGGAGGCTGGAAAGGAGCTGGGGGCACATTTCCCTCATTACCAGCGTGCGCTGAGTCTTTACCTCAGAGCCTTGCTGCGCTTGTACGTGCCCTCTGCTGGGGTTTGTGGTGAGGTTGGCAGCACCCAGAGCACCCGGAGTGCTGCTGCAGCCTGGTGGGGCTGTGCGGTGACATGTTCTTGCTTGGGGACGTCCTGGGTGCAGCTGGCTTGTGGCCCTGAGCGCGTGCAAGCTGCCGTAGCGGAGTCCGTGGTGCTGCTGGAGCCTGGTGCGTGTTTGCTGGTCTGGAGAGGAGTTTTAATATTCCTTTTGTCGTGTCCTCTGTGCTGACCCTCTGTTTCTTCTCTCCCAGTTTGTGAAGTTTGCCAACATCGAGGAGGACACCCCGTCCTACCACCGCAGCTACGACTTCTTTGTGTCCCGCTTCAGTGAGATGTGCCACTCCAGCCACGACGACCTGGAGATCCGGACGAAGTGAGTGCCACGAGCGGGGCCAGCAGCGGCGTCCCTGCTTCTGCAGACGTGCTGGGGGGCTTCCCTGCGCCCTCAGCCTTTGTTTTTTCTTTTTTTTTTTTCTGGAGAAGCACCTAATTTTGGGAGCAGGTTGGACGCAGGCTGCACGGGCCGATTGCTTGGTGCTGGGAAGCAGCCCAGCATCAGCAGAATGAATGCGCCTTCAGAAGGTGCCTCCTGCAGCCGCGGGCTGTTACTTGCCACCTTTAAAGGTGGCCGTGCGCCTCCAGACAGCGCTGAGCACCGAGCGGCTTTGCTGCGATGGGAAACGTACCCCGAGGGGATTAATTAGGACGAAAGCAGACAGATTAATGTTGTTTACTGCTGCCAAAGGCAGGCGCGTTTCAGAAGACCCGGCGCTTGAAATGCGAGGCGCTGATGGCACAGCGCCGTGGCTACTGCTGGGAGCCTGTGCAGGGGAGGTGGCTGCTGCCAGGGGCAATTTTTAAGTGAAACCAGGGCGTCAGGCAGCGTTTCTGCACTGCCTGGTGCTGTGCTGGTGCTGTTCCTGGAGCTGCAGGTGCCTTCCAGAGGGCTGAAACCCCGAACCCCTGAGGTTTGCTGCTCCTCTCCGGGGACTTGCAGCCTCCTGTCGCTGCTGCAGACTTGCAGTTAGCTTCTTTTCCTTCAGCAGGAAGTAACGGCTAGAGGCTCGTTATTTCCAATTGACTTTCAGGGCCCTGCTGACGCTGTGTCGGAGGCAGGAAGGAATTCGGCCTCTCCTGCCATTAAAAAGGAGGGCTGGGCGTTCCTGCGACCTTGCTGCTGCTCGGTGGCCCTTCTTCAAGAGTTGTGGGCAGATTGTTGCCTTGACTGGGTCTGCGAAATGCGTTAGGGAGACCTCAGAGCAGGTTATTCCACGCCTTTCTTTCTGCAGATCAGCACGCGCTGCCCTTTCTTGGGCACTAGCAATGGGTTGTGAGGGGCTGGTTGCAGACTTAGCTGCGTAGGGAGATTTTTACTGATGACTTTCGGGCAGAGACAGGAGCTTGGGACCCAGCAAAGACACAGGTGTCACAGCACATCTAGGTTTCCTGGTATCCAGCATCCCCGTGGGTGTGGTGTGGCTACTGGGAACAGGGGAGGCAACAAAACCCTCCGTGGCCAAATCCATCCCTCGGGCTTCTCGTCTCTCTCCTCTGGTGCCACCTCTCCTTCTGGGTTAGCGCGTGGCTGCAGCTCGCCTGGGGGCTTCCCAGGAAAGGCTGTGGATGGGAGCCGCCTGCTGCTGCCAGAACGATTTGGGCTGCTTCAGAGCCTTTCCTGCTCGGATCTGTCGGCTCATAGGAAGCCGAGACTTTTTGGGATGCGGGGCAGAGTGATACCCCTGGGGTGGGCCAGGCCCACAGCTGAGAACTGGGGCATTGTCGGTGTGAGCCCCTCCTGCGGGGCAGAAATTAGCACCTTTTCTCCAACTTCGTGTACAATTTCACCCCTGTGCGTGTATATAAATGTGAAGTTCTACCTGCGTGTGTAGGGGGGTAACCTTTAGATGTCAATTCGTTCCCCAGGATCCGGATGTCTGGCATTAAAGGCCTGCAGGGGGTGGTGAGGAAGACGGTGAACGACGAGCTTCAAGCCAACATCTGGGACCCGCAGCACATGGACAAAATCGTGCCCTCGCTGCTCTTCAACTTGCAGCACGTGGAGGAGGCTGAGAGGTGAGGGCTCTGCCGGCAGCTTCGGGGTTTTGGGGGGGTGGGGGGGACATCGTGGGCCGCTCCGTGCCTGCACCTCGTGTGAAAAATGGTGTGGGTGGTCGGAGGGGAAACCCTGCGAGTGTCCTTGCGGGAGGATGATGTGGATGGCAGGAGCCCTGCCTGTTACCTGGTGCCGGGAAGGTTATTGCTGTCTCAGCCACTGCAGGGCAGCGTGGTTCCTGCGGAGGAGAGCTCTCAGCACCATCCCTGCCGTTAGGACACGCTCTGCTTGCGAAGGCTCCGAGCTGCCTGCTCGGTGGGCTGAGCCCTGCGAGGAGGATTTCTGCTTAAATGCTGCCTAAGCAATTAGGTTAACGCCAGGCAAGAGGAATGTGAGGAGCTGAAATAGGGCTCTGCTCCCCGTCCCTCCGTTCTTTTGGCATCACCCCCTGCTGGCTGCCTGCTTGCCACCAGCTGGGTGCCCGAAGGGGAGTTGTTCAGCTGAGAAGCACAGAGTGGGGAAGCAGGCGCGAATTTCTCCTGGGATTTTCCTTTTGAAGGGTAGGAGGGAGATGTCAGTCCCGGGAAGACGGCTTTTGGCCAGATGCAATCCCCTCTTTTTCTTGTGAACTGAAGCATTCGAGTGGAAAAAAGGCGTTTGCTGTGTTTCTGCAATGCCAGATCGCCCCAGTGTGGAAAAGGGGACGGATCCCCTCTGGGGCATGCGTGTGCAGCCTGACTTGTGCTTTGTTCTTCCTCCTCTGGGAGGTTGTGTCCCCCCTGGGAGGACATTGTGCCCTGCGTCCTCGCTGATAACATCCTTCCCCCCCAGCGCTGAGCACCGTGAGTCTCCTTCCAGCCCTGGGGACGTGGGGGCTGTTCCTGCAGCCTGACACGGCGTGGGGCTGTGAACGGGGCCATCCCAGCGCATCCCCCTGCCCTGTAACCCATGCACCCGTGCTGCCCGCTGGTCTGGCTCAAATCCAGCAGCAATTTATGCCTGGGCTGTGCTGGAGCTTTGCCACCTTCCTGGCAGTGTGGCCCCTGCTGTGCGAGGGCTACCCCGTGGCAGCAGGGGCTAGAGGCAGATGCCACGACTGTTTTGCTCCATCCCCTCCCCGTCTGGGCTCCGCGCCTCTTCTCCCCCACTGCTGCTGCACGCTCGGTTCCACTCTCGTCGCCCTCCTCTGCTTTCGCAGCCGCTCCCCCTCGCCGCTGCAAGCCACTGAGAAGGAGAAGGAGAGTCCCACGGAGCTGGCGGAGAGGTGCCTGCGGGAGCTGCTGGGCCGGGCGGCGTACGGCAACATCAAGAACGCCATCAAGCCCGTCCTCATGTAAGTTGGGCGTCCTTCCTTTGCGGCACAAGGGCACGGAGAAGCAGCCGACGAGGGCTGGAGCTGGGATGAAGGCACGTGCTCCTCCTCAGCCTTCGGTGCTGGAGATGGTGACCGGGTTTCGGGCTGAGCTCTCGTTTTCGGATGCGTTGAGGAAAGATGGCACTGGATAGATACCTGTTGCTGAGAAAAGTCGCTTCAGAGAGCAGTTTGCGTCCCTGCTCTCACCTGCATCGCTTGCTCCCTGCTGCTCCTGGCTGTCCCTGGCTCCCGGGGCTGCTTTGCACCTCTGCGTGCTTCGGGGGACCCACAGTTACCGTCCCCTCCGTTTCCATCTCTCCCCAGCCACCTGGATAACCACTCGCTCTGGGAGCCGAAGATCTTTGCCACCCGCTGCTTCAGGATCATCATGTACTCGATCCAGGTGGGGAGCTGGGGGGATCCTGGCCGGCGGGGCTGGCTGGGGACGCGCGTGCGTGCCCGGGAGCACCCGGGGCTGCCGCTGGGGCTGGGCTGAGTCAGAGCAGCTGCCGCATTGCTGCATCCCGACAGCGCCCAGACCGAACGCTTGCGATGGGTTCAGCCCCTGGACGTGTCCCAAAACAGGCTGGGGACGGTGCAGCCGCTGGGCTGCGTGGCAGGGTGGGCTGGGGGGACCCCCAGATGAAGGTCTGATGCTCCTTAGCCTAGCTTTGTGCCACCTGGGTGCGTTTTAGGGTGCTGGGCGTGGAGCCCGTATCTCAGTCCCGGCAGCGCCTGCCTCCCTCTCCGCAGAAAGCAAAGCCCTGCTGAATCAGACGGGTTGGCGGCAGGCTGTGAAACGCTCCCAAGGAAGCACTCGGGCTTTGGTGGGAAGCTGCCTCTTTGCAGATCACTGCCGGGGGAGTGAACCCAAGCTCCCCGTCCCTGCAGAAAAGGAGGAGTGGAAAGTCCTTAGACAGGGACAGACCCTGCCAGGCTCTTCCCCTTTTCACCGGGAGCCCTGGCCATGGAAATGCCGTTTAGGTAACCCCCAAAGTGGAGGAAAACGGCCCATCCTTTCTTCTTCCACGTGTGGATCCCTGTGTGATGACGGGCAAAGTGCTGCTGACTCCCCACGGTGCTGGGGCCACCCCGGACCCGCTGCCCCACTTCACCCCCTTGGCAGTTTGCTTTGCTTTTGGACTCGGCCAAGCCACAGCTCTGCTTGGACAAGCACGTCACCATCCCCCGCTTCCGTTTCATGTTTCTAATCCCGCAAATTGCCTAAAATCCTTTACAGCACTGCTAGATTTTATAAAATCCTGTTAATGCATCCTGGAGGTGTAGGGTCACAATAACTCAGCGGGACCCTTCTCCCTGAAATCCCCGGGATTAATCATCACAATTTCCTTAGATCTCAACAGCTCTCCAGATCATTTTTCCTGTGCAAATTGCTCCAAGCTCTTGTAAAACCGACTTCCTCGGGGTGCCCTCTCGTTTGGCATCGGGAGCTGTGTTGGAAAGAGCAAGGGGCTCAGCACAGCTGGGCACACGTGCAGGATTTGTCCTCAGTGGCTCCATGGGTTACAGAAGCGGGTCATTGCCTCGTGCACGTGGCACCTGCGCTGACGTTCCTGCCTTCCTTCCAGCCGCAGCACTCCCACCTTGTGATCCAGCAGCTTCTGGGGCACCTGGATGCCAACAGCAAGAGCGCGGCCACCGTGCGGGCGGGCATCGTGGAGGTCCTGTCGGAGGCAGCGGTGATTGCAGCCTCCGGATCTGTAGGTAGGTGCATGGATCCGTCCTCCCCGTCCATCCTGCTGCCCAGATAGAGCTGCTGGAGGTTTGGGGTTGCTCCCAGGTGTGAGCTGGTGCTGGGGGATCTGAGCCGGAGCATCCAGGGGAGCTGGGGATCCGTTGGGTGCCATTTCAGCGCACCCTGTCTTGACTGGTGGGTTTAAAACTTACTGTGCGTGTGGCCAAAAGGGTTTTCAGTCTGTTTATGGGGTAATGGGAGACATAAACCACACCGTCCTTAGGGAAATTAGAGGCTCCAGCTCCCTGGGAAGAAGCACGGCTCTCCTCTGCCGCTGCTCCCCCATCTCTCCCCTGTCGCCTTCGCAGGTCCCACGGTGCTGGAGGTGTTTAACACCCTGCTGAGGCAGCTGCGGCTCAGCATCGACTACGCGCTGACGGGGAGCTACGACTGCACGGCGGGCGTCAGCACCAAGATCATCAAGGAGCACGAGGAGAGGATGTTCCAGGAGGCCGTCATTAAAACCATAGGTGGGGCGTCCTGCAGCGCGTGGCACTGGGCTGCCAGGGGGCCCCCCAGGTGGGAGGTTTCTGCCTCTGCGTGAAACAAAATCAGCCTCGTCCTAAAAGCAGCCATGGGAGAGCAGAGCCTGCTGGAGCTGGTGAGGGTGGGGATGCACCCAAAAAAGAGGGGTTGGAGGCAGGGCTTGGCTTCTCTCAACCTGAGCCTGGGGCTGTTCCTCCTGGTTGGATGGGTTTTGAATCACCGTGGAGGAAAAGCTGCCTGCAGGGACCAGATCCAGGGAGACCTTCTCCTGTCCCAGCCTGGCTGAGGACCCAGCAGCTGGATCGGAGCAGGGTGGGATGGCAGACCCCCCTGCCCTGGTGCTTTCAGGGCAGCAGGTCCTGTGGGGGGTGGGCTGCGCCCCACAAGTTTTCAGCGTGCCCTTGTCCCCGCAGGGTCCTTCGCCAGCACGCTGCCCACCTACCAGCAGTCCGAGGTGATGGTCTTCATCATGAACAAGGTGCCGCTGCCGTCCTCGCAGCAGTCCATCGAGGCTGGCAAAGCTGGGTGAGAACGGAAGCCTTCCTCCCTCCTCTTCCTTTCCCCTGCCCTGCTTTCCCTGTCTGTCCCATGCCTGGAGGCAAAAGGCTTCGAATATGGGGCTGGAAGTGCTGGGATCTCCCGAAACTTTCCACCTTTGGGGTCAGGGTGGGACGTGGGTGCGTTACTGGAAAGTCTGAGCATCAGGAGCTCTCACTGAAGACCAAGGGAAGCTGAGCTATGTAAGATCCTCGTTCAGAATGCTTTGCTGTCTGCTGCAGAGTTGATTACAAGGGCAGGGTTTTGAGGTCCTTAGGAACACCGGGGCGTTAAGGGGGAAAGGTATTTACAGGCAGGGATGCTGCAGGTGAACTCTGCTTTTCTTTGGGCACCTGAAAGGTTCGGGTAAGGAGCTTCGTCCTGGGGGTGCCCTCCAAAATTAGCAGGGAAGAAAGAATAAAACTCAGGGGAGTGACTTCAGATGGCCGTGGCTTTTGAGAAGCTTATGGTTTTTGAGAAGCTTATGGCTTCGTGGGACCAGCTGCTCCCTCCCCACCCCGCGTTTGGCCCCTCCGAGCTGCCTCCAGGCTTTTCTTGCCGCTGCGCGGTAGGCGCTGCGTGTACCCGGCTGCGGGGGAAGAGAGGGAAAGGAAAACACCCAAACAACACAATCCCTTGAGAAGCGCTGGAACCGAGTCTGGGAGCTATTTGGAGCGAGGGTATCAGCGCTGAAACGTGGAGGTAAAGAGCGAACAGATTTCCGTGCTATATTTATCCCCAAAGTGTGGTCAGGCTCTTCCCACTTGTTTCTGATGGGAAGGGAGGCTTGGGCTGATGGGAGACGTGCCCTGCTCCTCGCTCACGTGGGGGTAATCCCTGGTTCGATCCTGATCCGTGTCGTGGGAGACGTGCTGGGCTCCCCGGGCTGTTCAGCAGCTCTCTTTGCGGCAGCAGGATCAGGCCCGTAGCCCCCTGATGCCATTCACCAGCCACTTCTCAGGGTTTGCGTGGCCGTGCCAGGCTGTTTGTCACCGCTCCTTTAGCAGCTCACGAGCTTCCTCCAGGAGAGCGTTTAAATCCCACGAGATGTGAAGGACGGTGCTATGGATGTCTGACTGAACCCAACCAGCAGCTTGCAGAGGAGCTGCAGCCTGCGGTTCGGCCTCGGGGAACGCTGCCTCTTGGGGTGTAGCCTAGTCCCTGGGCGGTGGTGGGCAGTAGGTTTTGGTGGTAGGACAGTCTGGAAATCCCTCCAGAGCTCCATGTGTCCCTTTCTTCCAGTAGAAGGCTAGGAAGGATTGAGTTCAGACAGCAAGGAATTCAAGCTTTCTCCTCTTTGCATTAAAAAAAGAAAAGTTACACATCCCTGAAGTGTAAACATGGTGCACGGTGGCTTTGCAAGAAGAGAGATGGGAGAGAGAAGCAAAGGCACCTACTTCCACGGCCAGGAAGGGCTCGGCTTCATCTTGCCACTCTTCAGCAGCTTACAAGCGAGGGACCTGTTCGGATCTGGTGCCTGGATCCCTCGGGAGCTGCTGGTGGGACAGGCACATGCGGAGTGGTTCATCATCCTGAGCTCGCTTTGTGCCTGCTTGGTTCTGGTACCTAAGCTGGGATGAATTCTTTCGTGTCCATCCTTCCTTTGGCAGCCTTTTTACTGGCTGATAAACCCTCATTTTCCGGGGGCTTTTACAGCACAGCTGTGTGCAGCGGTGACTCCCAGGACACTGATCCTGCCCTTTGAGGCTTCTCTCTTCTTTGGGGGTACGGGAGGAGGGTTGTTTTGTTTTCACCCGGCTTCTACTATTTTTCTTTTCTCCCTGCAGGGAGAACCGAAACCGGCTGACGCAGATCATGCTCCTGAAGTCCCTGCTGCAGGTATGAAGGTGTCACTGTCCCTGCAGGAGTGTCCAGCCCCTTCAAGGCCCATGGCCAAAGCCACCTGCTGCTGTGGGGGTCCTGAGCTCAGTACCCCTCTCCCCTGGGGTAGTTTAGGAAGAGCTCAAACTGTACTTAATTTTCTCTGCCTGCATCCCCTCTTTATTGCTGTGTTTTAACCCCTTAAGTGGAACTTTCACGTTGCCTTCCTTTTCCGTTGATGCCTGCAGGTCTCCGTGGGCTTCCAGTGCAGCAACATGCTCACGGCGCTTCCCAGCGCCTTCCTGGACAGGCTGCTCTCCTCAGCCCTCATGGAGGATGCCGAGATACGCCTCTTTGTCCTCGAGATCCTCATCAGCTTCATCGATCGCCACGGCAACCGGCAGAAATTCGCCACCATCAGGTATGTGCCCGGGGCACGTAGACCCCACAGAGCTGGCTTTGGGAGGGAGATCTGCCAGGCTGGGGGTGCCAGCAGGCTTGGGAGCTGCTGGAAGAGTTGTTATTAAATCTGGTGCCGGTTTTGGGGTGGTTTTAATGCCACAGATGAGCGGTCTGCCAGGAGCCAGAGGGGCGCGGGGGCTCTCTGTGCCCAGAGGGATGTGGGACCGTGCTGCTGGATGTAACCGTGGTTAGGCAGACTGGTACCAGGAGGATTTGCAGGAGCAGTGATATCCTTGAGGGGGTTCATCGACTGCCTTGCATCCCCACAGATAGCCCTGCTGGGCGCTGGTGTCGCTGCGCTGCATTTAGCTAGCCTTACTCTGGAGAGGAATGAAGCTAAAGAAGGTGACTAATCTCACAGGGAAATATCTCCACGGGGGTTTGCGGTGGTCCTGCTAAAGTAGCCTGCATGCACGCTGCTTCGTCAACTTGCCTCTGTGTTCCTGAGTGCCACTGCCTTGAAATCCTGTAGTGATTTGGCTCTCTTGACTATCCGAATTGCTCACGTGGGTTTTGAAGCCAACCTTCAGCTTCCCCACCCTTGGTTCCTCCCGGAGGGCTCGTTCCTGGCCAGAGCTCCGCAGGCGTGTGGGCATCGTGCATCCTCCCTCTGTCTGAGTCTTCCCTTCCCTTTCCTTGCAGCACCATCAGCGACATCTCGGTCCTGAAGCTGAAGGTGGAGAAATGCTCGCGCCAGGATACTGTCTTCATGAAGAAGGTAGAGTAAGGGTCTGGGTCGAGCTGTCCTTACGCAGACCTGTGTGGGAACAGCGTCTCGGTTTCCCCAAGGTGCGCTGGAGATCTGGGCTCCCATGAGGCCACTAAACCTGGGGATATCCTCGGGAAAAGCCAGTGGGATTCGTCCACGTGCCTTTGTAGACCTCTACATCTGCTACTTGCCCCAAGGAATGGCTATCCCAGGATGTACCGGTGCCCCACATGCTGCTTATTAAGTGATTTTCAAAGTTGCCTGTTGTTATTTATTTATTTTTTAACTATTTTTGTTTCTCCCAACTTTGTACCGTGCCTGAAAATGTTTTAAACCCCTCTGGAACTAACTTCAGGCCGAGAGGGTTTACCAGCTCGCACACCAGGGAGCAGCAGTGCAGCCCCTGGGCTCAGAAGAGCCGCGTTTCCCTTGAGACAGGGCTTGGTGCTACGAGCACCGTTTGCCCGCCCCGGCCTCTGCTCTCAGCCCCGCTGGTGCCTCCTCCTCGTCAGGATCGAGCAGCAGGCGGTGAAACACCGCCTGGTAGTCACAGCTGCCTCTCCTGGGGCTTTCTTCATTTGCTTGGTGATCCGAGGAGCTCGGGATCACGCGTGGATGGTGGCCCCTTTGCTGGGCCCCTGCTGCTTTTCTTTCTTTGTGTCGACGGAAGCGTTGCTAGCAGGGGATGCTCAGTAGGTGACCGTGTCCCTCCGTGTCCCAACAGCACGGCCAGCAGCTCTACCGGCACATCTACCTGATCTGCAAGGAGGAGAGCAACGCGCAGGCTCACTACGAGGCTCTCTACAGCATGCTGATGCTCATCAGCATCGAGCTGGCTAACGAGGAGGTTGTGGTGGACCTCATCCGCCTGGTGCTGGCGGTGCAGGTGGGCAGATGGGAAGCTGGGTGCTCAGTGCTGGTGCTGGGCGGGCCAGGATGCTCCTTCCCCGGTGTCTTACCTGGCCTTGTCCCCTCCAGACCTAATCTCTCCAGATGTGGGCTGTACTTGGGAAGAGGCAGCGGAGGAACTGAAGGAGCCTCTGGGAGGGGTTATTTTGGAGCTGGGGTGTCTGAGCAAGGGGGACGCAAGCTCCTCGCCTGCTCTTGGCTTCTTCTGCCACAGTGGGATCGGATCTGCACTTGCAGGGATTGATCCTAATCAGCTTGCCAGCTTCTGCAGTGCCCCAAGCCCTGCTCCAAAAGCTGGCACGTTTGCAGGGCGGCGGTGCTGGGAGGTGGATGGGGACCCCCCGGGGACCTTGCCTGTCCCCACGTCCCATGGTCCTGTCTCTGTGCTGCAGGAGATCGCCCAGATCAACGAAGACAACCTGACGGCGTACAACCGCTGCGCGCTCTTTGCCCTCGGAGCAGCTTACCTGAACCTCATCAGCCAGCTCATCACCGTGCCCACCTTCTGCCAGCACATCCACGAGGTGCGAAGGGCTGGGGCTGAATCCTTGTCTGCCGCAGCCCCCCCGGCACCTGCGAGGTTTGAGCTCGGCTCCTTGCTTGCCTTCCGCAGGTCATCCAGATGCGGCAGAAGGAGGCTCCCTATCTGCTCCCTGAGGATGTGTTCGTGGAAAGACCCAGGTGAGAGCCTGCACTGGAAACTCCCTCTTCCCTGCTAGCTGACCCTGAGGACGCAGCACCTATAGGAGCACGGGGGGTAGAGTTGATCAGCCCTTGGCGTGCCTCTGCTTGTCTTCCTTTCCCATCTGGGGATGGCACGGTGGGAAGGACTTTGTGTTCTCCATCCTTTTTTTTTTTTCCTGATATGAGGAGGACCCCGTGCAGTCAGGGAAGGGTCCGGCTGCCAAAGCTGGTGCTCACAGCTGGCCGTACACCAAGATTGCCTCTGCTGGCTGATCCCTTTCCCTGCTCAGGCAGCAGGACGCTGTGCCACCATCTCGAGGACACCTACTGCATGCTGATCATCCCTGGTGCTGTTCCCTGAGCAGAAGAGGTGCTGCCATCTCCCCTGCTTTTTGTTCTTGTTTGTTTTTTTTCCACCTCTGTAGGTTGAGCAAGAGCCTCGACCGCCTGGGCCCGGAGGTCTTCTTTTGGCAGAGCAAGATCAGTGAGGTGCTGGGGGGCAGCGGCTACAACTCGGACCGCCTCAGCACTCCCTACGTCCCCCAGCTGACAGGTACGTGCTGCCCTGGGGTGCGGGAGGACCATGGGGCAGGAAAACCAGTCCCTCGTTCCGCACAGTAACGGGGACGTGAAGTCCTTGTGCTACACGTGGGCCTGGTGTTGGGTCTGCCTTCCCTTAGAGGTGCAGTTTTGGGGAAAGTGAGACACGAAACTGTCAGGTGGAAGGTTTCTGGGACTGCCAAACGTATGGCAGGCTGGGCTGAATTTGGTGAATTTGGCTGAAACCTGAGCAGACTGGCTGCTACCCTGGGGATGGCCCACAGGGTACATCCGGGGGTGCTGGGGTGGCTGCAATCAGCTCTTCTGCCCATTTACTTCCTCCCCAGATGAAGATCGCCTGTCCAAGAGGAAGAGCATCGGTGAGACCATTTCCCTGCAGGTCGAGGTGGAGTCTAGAAACAGTCCTGAGCGAGAGCAGGTACCGTGATACACCAGGCTTGTAGAAACCGCGTCGTTCCTTCGGTGCTGTGAGTTTTTAGCCTGGCAGCGTGCAGCTGAGTTATCATTCTTCTGGCTGCATGTTTGGCTGGCTGCGAGCACAGGGGTGTATAACTCAGCCCCGGTAGGTCTGGCAGTAAGTGAGGGGTAGAAAATCCCCGTCTCCCACTGATGCTCCCCTCCAGGCGCTGATGGATCCCTGCATGCAAGGGGAGCTGCGCAGCAGGAAGGGTCTCACGCTGCTTTTTGGGTGGCAAATCTTTATTTTCCTAGTATGCATGTTTCTTAGCCGTGGGAGATGTAAGGCCAGGGTAGTCTAGCCTGAAAAAAAAAGCACTTTAAAAGTACAGGTTGCCAGGAAAGAAATGCCTGGCCTTTAAGGACAGGCTGTGTTTTGGTGCAAGAATGCAGCCCGGGGCACTGGTTCTGGGGTGCTCTGATCCCCAAAGAGTGTCCTGTGCTGCGTATTGAGCCTCCTCTGCTTTTCCCCTCCCTTTAGAGAGCACCAGCAGAAGAGATCACGTATGAGACGCTGAAGAAGGCAATAGGTAAGTGAGGGAGAGGTGGAGGCTGACGTGTTTTGTGGGTTGTGTGTGGGTACGGTCACCCCTCTGTGTGCATACACCATGGATCCACAGCGCTCTGCCACAGCAGCATTGCTCCCGGGTTGTAGGGCGGCCAGGCAGCTCCATCTCCCTGGCCCTGGGGTGTCCCTGAAGACCCATCCTTAGCTTTCCAGGGATGCTTGGATCCCCCCCTGCCTGCTGGGGAGGTGTGGGTGCGGCGTGGGGGGCCCGTGCTGGGGTGGGGAGCACCTGAGAGCCATCTCCCCTCTGCCTCAGTAGACAGTGTCGCCGTGGAGGAGCAGGAGCGGGAGCGGAGGCGACAAGTGGTGGAGAAATTTCAGAAAGCCCCGTTCGAGGAGATCGCCGCTCACTGCGGCGCCCGGGTGAGTCGGGGGCCGTGGCTCTCTAAATCCCCCCGGTCTGCTCCCCTGGGAGAGGCGGACGGTGGCGGTGCGGCTCTGAATTCCGCCAAGCCACCTTCCTCCTTCTCTGGGAAGGCCGGCGGGGTGTTTGTCCTGCTTGGGCTGCGGTCCCGGGGGTGCAGCCGCGCTAACACAGCCACCGTGTGTCCGTTGCAGGCGACGCTGCTGCAGAGCAAGCTCAACCAGATCTTCGAGATCACCATACGGTGAGCTGGGGAGACGGCCGAGCACGCCGTGCTGAGCATCCCACTCGTGGTGCTTGCGGGGACCTGGGGCTGGGGTGTCTGCGATGGCACAGGGTTGCTGGGAGCAGCTTCTGGTTTTTGCAGCGGGCTTCACTTCTTTATGAAACAACTCCGTAAAACGCCTCTCTCCTCTTTCAGGCCACCGCCAAGCCCATCGGGCACCATCACAGCTGCCTACGGCCAGCCCCAAAACCACTCCATCCCGGTGTATGAGATGAAGTTCCCGGACCTGTGCGTGTACTGAGGGTGGCTGCCCTGCTAGGACGGAGCCGCCCCTGCGCAGCTGGTGCCGAAGGACCTCTTGGGGAGAGACCGCCGGCCCCGTGGGGACTGCGTCCTCGTGCATGTGACAGATAGGGACACGGACGCCGAGGCTACCCCAAGATTCGTTGGCACCACAGACCCGTCTCCCGTACTTTCTTCCGTGACCCTCTGCAGCCGCGTTTTGCGGCAGGAGGTGTGGGGAGGTGTCGTTGCTCTGACCTCCCTCTCCAGCTTTGGTTTTGGGGAGGAGAAAGGAGAGAGGGTCTGGCTCCTGGTGGACAGCATTGGGCACGTACATCTTCCCAGCAAAAATCCAACCTGTTCCTTGGGGAATCCCTCCCCGCGTCATCTGTCAGCCACATCGACAGCCCCTGGCGAGGGTGCAGGAGGAAGCTGCAGGGCGTGAGAGTGTAAAAGGCAGGAGGGATGCGGGGCGCAGCGTGCCCCGGGGCAGCCGTGACAGCAAAGCCTGCTGGAGCTCGTGCTCGAGGCAGGTCGCTGGGGTGGGTACGGTCCCCACGTCCAGCTCCTGGCCCGTGAGCGTGCGCCTTCCTGGTGGCTGCCCTGGTGTGGGGCAATTCCCCGGGCACTTGAAGCTGCCCTGATGCCCTGGACAAGGGGGTGCCCGGCGAGGCGCGAGGGTGGCAGTTGTCCCATCATGGATGTAGATGCTGCACGCAGCAGCCTGGCTGGTTCCAGGTCGCCTGAAAACGTGTTTTATTTGGGAAAACTTTTCTTTTTTTTTTTTTTTGAGGAGGGGAAATCTACAAGAGCTGTGCTTCTTGTCCGTGTCATCAGCAGGTTGCTCAGTCTGACGGCCCGCGGGCAGCGTGCGTGCAGTGGGGCACCTGGAGCCGTGGCACAAGGCGTGAGGAGCAACCACGTTGGCATTATCAACGCATTAACCAACTATTTTCACATTTTTGGTTCAGGATTTCACGGTTTCGGGGTTACTGTCTGCAGAAAAGATTTATTTTTTTTAACAGAATCCCTTTGATTGAATCCTGGCTTAAATCAGCAGAGCCCTAACCACAGAGAACACGAGTGCTGCGGGGAGGTGGCTGCAACGAGAGGTGTTTTATGGGGTCCAGCCCTCAGACCCTGCACCTGGCGGGCTGTGGATCGCATCTCTGGATTTGGACTGGGGAGGGATGTGGCTGTTGAGTTTTTCTTCAGGCGTGTGATAGAAAATACCCTCTGGGGAGAATTTGGGGATCCTTTTGGCTCTTCCTGAACCAGAAGTGCAAGGTGAAGATGGTAGGGATGGGGAAGAAAAGGATGCCCGGGAGGTATTCAGTAATTCACAGGGTAAATCTTGCTCCCAAATGCCTCCCAAGGCTCGCTGCACTGAAGCTGTCCTCGGGGTGAGCTCAGGTGCACTCAGCCCGCAGCCTCTGCTGCGGTCAGGCAGGCTTTGGCTGAGCCAAGCACGGAGCCTCCTGCTCCAGGACCGCTCTAAAATCCTGGAGCAGCCCCTTTCCTTCCAGCCGGGCACGCTGCCCCCGACTTCCCTGCGTGGAGAGGTGCAGGAGGGCCTAAAACTGGGGACGTGGGAGCTGCACGTGGCACAGGGCCAGCAGCAGGTAAGCGCAGCCCCTCGGCGCCTGGTGGCCCCAGCACCTCTGCCTGCCTCCTGCTCCTTGTTTCGGCCACGCCACGTTTCCCTGCCACGTCTCGCCGCGGATCTCCAGGCAGTTATTTTAAGCTGTAATTACACGTTGACATCTTTTTTTTTTTTTTTTTGGTCTCGTTTTTTTTTCCTCTTGGTGGCGGATACAGTTTGTGACTGCCCCGAGGTCAGCGCTTGTTTGTGTGGTCATCCTGTAATCCGGGTTTAGGAAATGACCTAGCTTAAGAGGACAGGAAAAGCAAGGGTGTATTTCGGTCCCGGAGCTGCCTCGCAGCACTTCCCCGCTCGCAGCCGGGCCCTGCCCAGCGCCCGAGGCTGTCCCTTGCCGCTGCCCCTCTTCAGGGTCCCCCCATGTTTCTGTCCCCCACTCCCATCCCTTTTTGCTCCCCAGCTTCTGCCCAGTCCCCCTGGAGCCTGAATTTTGGCGGGGTGAGGTTTTGGGGTTGTCAGCGGGAACGCAAAGAAGCTGCTTGGCAGAGGAGGGTTTGTTCCCATTGCTGTCCCGATGGAAACGCAGTAGGAAAAGCAATGAACCCCCAGATCGTGGGCTGGGGGGAAAACCCCTCCCAAACACAAAGAAGGGGGGAAAGGAGAGCGCAAGCTTTGCTCTTTAGAGCCTGCCCGGCCCAAAAAGAGGAGCCGGGGGCATGGTACCGGGCACGTCCTGGGGGGCCCGGTGCCCTTTGGGGCTCCCAGAGGCCGGACTGCATGTTACCCCGTGGCCAGACCCCTGGCGGGGGCATTTCCACGAGCTCCCAGCGCCCATCCCTTTTGCTCCCCCCACTCCTCCCTCCGAAATCGGGTGCTGGCTGCGCTCAGCACCGCCTTTCAGGCCCCCGGCTCCACTTGTAAATGCCCCTACCCCCCCGTGTAAGTGACCTGTTTGTACGTCACGTTTAGTTTAGATCCTGGTGTGCGTATAGATGACAAAGTGTATTTCTATAAACTCGGCCGTTAGGTGCATGTGTGCGTTTCCACCTCTGTATTTGGGGGCACTGTGGGGTTTTTTTTTTCCTCCCCCCGTGTGTAGCCGAGGGCAGGAGGGGAGAGGGCCGCGAGGCCGTCGGTATTTCCAAACACACCCTCAAATAAATGTTGATGTTGCCATCTTTTTTGGGGGGGTCTGC